>UZAF01018976.1:0-16343 GCA_900617895.1 Haemonchus placei
GGGGACCTTAAAAACTGGCTCAACAAATTCTTCGACACCACAACGGCCGATTTTCGGCGAATCGCCATCAACAAATTGGTCGAGAGATGGGAAGAGGTCGTGAGCAGTAACGGAGGATACATCATTGGTTAATTTATTATTATAATTGTTGTTTTTTGGTTAAGATAAATCTTCGTGAAAAAACTCTACGAACTTATGTTACAACCCAATACTTCGACTTTGGTGTTCCCTTCCCCACTTTTACGCTATTCTGGACCACCACCATTATTCGTCTGAAACTAGCTCCCCCAAAATAATGGTGAACTATGCGTTAAAAGGTGTATCATTAGTATATATAGAGCGCTCTGTCTGTTTGTTTGTAGGGAAATTCGATATAAAGAAACACCTGGAGAAGTCGGGTCAAGTTTGGAGTGGGTTGAGCATAGGGTAAGTGCAACAGAGCACACGTGAGCCTAGCGGAGCTCCTTCCCCCAGGGCGGGGCATGCGCCGGAAACGGGTGGGGTCATGGGGGAACTCTTCTAATTCAGTCTCATAACATTCCAGAAGCCGGGAAAATGTGCAAAGGTGAGAGATGGGTCAACAATTGAAATAAAGGAAACTTGGGGTGGGCGGAGCGTTCTCGCAGTGAGCGGTACTTTCCACAGAACTTTATAACTCGGTTCAACGATGGCAACGAGGCCAGGAAAAAATAAAAAGAGTGAGCAAGGCCTTATGCGTGCTGGGCAAAGCTCCGCCCACAAGGGGTGGGGCGTGCGTTGAAGTGAGAGCTACTTTTCAAAGATGAGTGCAACTTTGTTCGGAAACGTTCTAGAATGAGGGAAAAAAGTGGTTAGAGGTAAAGGGAAAAATGTGGTTAAGTCCCAGAAGTGGGCGGAGTTGGCACCATATGGGCGGGGCTTAGATCACTAATTCGTAACTCTATTCAGAAACATTCTGGGATGCGGCGAAAAAAGTGGGAAGATGTAGTAAAACAAATAATGTCGAATCCCAGAAGTGGGTGGGGCTTAGATCAAAATTATTAGGTCTCTTAAGATGCGTTTTTGAACGCGAGAAAAAATGTCTGGAGGTAGTAAAAGTAATGTGGTTCGAAGTCTGAAGTGGGTGGGGTTTGCAAAGAAGGGACGGGGCTGAGAACAAAAGTTTATACATCTGTCCTTCACACTAACCCTGACCACATAGATGTACAAATAGGAGATACCACTAAACTCTCTCTAAAATTGGGTTTTCTAAAAGTTAGTGTCCATGGTTCCACACACGGTAGTCCCTTCTACTCAAGTGCAGATGCACTACATTAACTTCAGACCTTATGAAATAAATTCTACAATAACCCCGGCCACACAGGTGTATACCCCCATAGAGACGTGCAAATCCCCACAACCAAAAATTTGTTAATTAAGATCAGAAAAGGTTCAAGTTATGGCTTGGTCAATCCCCGTCGCCCTTGCTGAAGAATATTGTGTATACAGAAGTATTGCTTTGATAAATTACATGTTCCAAAATCAATTGTTATGTATGCCATGCTAATATTCCAACCGAGCTGGACAAACTTTTATATTGTACATCAAACACCCTTCTTGAACTGCGTGCCTGTCAGTCCGAATTTTCGTGATCTAGCGAAAAATTCCATGCTTCCCATAAGACAAACAAATGATGCCCGCTACAGAAGTGTCAGGGAATAGGCTCAGATGATAAAAGTTATAACATCTTGGCCGAGGCTCCTCACGAACATGTGACACGAAACAGTTGATGTTGGTGATTTGTGTTGTATCGAGAAGAGTATGAGGATGCAGTTGTCTTCGTGCGTCTCTTGTTACAACACTGATTTAATAAAGGCATTCTTAAGAATAGACTAACATTCTTTTTATGATTCTAATATTTATTATTGCAGTTTGGCGGAATGCCATACCCGGTCCTACCAGGTGGCCGCCCTCCGTCGCCATGGTTTGCAGACCTTCGTTACACCATCGTTACTCCTCTTCCACATTCCTACGACAGTGTATATGAGGAAGTTGTTGGATCACCGAGGTAATTTTACGACCATGCAATTTCTTTAATAGCAAGAATGCCTTGTGAATTGATCAGAACATCTTAAAAGAGGTTTTTCGCGCCATAAGCACTATTGATCAGTTATTGAGAGCTCCAAATAAGTTGTTACACTTCATTTTTGTCATGTATTTGGACGCAGTGTTGTGACAAAAAGCTGAAGACCTGTAAGAATAACTAAAATTCCGAATGAAGTCAGAGGGAAATAGAGCATTAAGGCGGTCTTATGCAAAAAAACTTTTGAAACTTTTATTAACACGTTGGCGACCATGCGTCCCGATGCCAGGACGCACGTTTTTAGCTCGCTNTATTTATATCATTTATCAGGTGTCCCTATAATTTTCATGTTTTCATGTATCAGCTGAGCTCACAGCCTCTTAGAGAATCTTGAAGCATTGCGGTCCAAGGATCATCCATTTCTAACTTCAGATATGAAAAAATAAAGGTTAATCTAAGGGCAATATAAAAGCGCGGTCTCCAATGGGTTAAACGCAAAGTTGTGGGGCTGATGGTGAATTTCGTTCAAACATACTCCATCAGGATCATGATTCAGGCGGAATTTGCCTTTTTGAAGTAAATTTTGGCAACATACGTAGTTGAAGACCCATGTTGGAGAATGATAGTGGTGTTCGCTATCATACCATTGTATATAAAAGAGCGTTCCGTTGAGTATGATTCATTCTTTGTGTCAACTCCAATGTTACAACAACCAACATTTCAAAATTCAATGTATTCATGACATATTGAATAGTAAATTCTATTGTTCAGTGCAGGGAACAAACACAGATCATTTTGAAAATGTTGTTTTGCAATTTTCCAGTCAAGCGTCTTTATCAGATTTTCAAAACCTGACAGTCACCTAAAATAATCAATGAGTAACATGTTTTTACTTTCAAAAAAGGTATCTTGTGATTATTGACGGCATGTCAGAGAATTGAAAATGCTCAATAGCAGTGGAATTGACATCTCACGGTCCTTTCGATCTTTAAGTTTAAGAATTGCCTAGGGTGACTGCTGCCATGGAAGTTGAAGAAGCGAAATATTTGTCTACTTCAAGGAAAATGGTATTGAAGAAAGTCACGACATTCTACTATGAAATTCGAGCGACATTGTCACGTTTTATTTGCAAGATATGTGCCTACATCCTTTTCAAAGTATGCATAAAACTAGGCTGATATTCGGGTGCAGCCTTACTCATGGATTTTTAAGGTTTTCCGCCGCTTCATGACTCGCTTGTTGATCAGTCCACTACAGATGAGACGAGTAGTTGAAGCAGAAAACGTTTGGTTTATCTTAATGTTCATTTCCTATCTTGCAAAGCTGATCATTTTTTGGTTATATAAAACAGTTTTTTTAAGACGGGTACACCACTTGTTTATCTCCCTCTTCATCGCTCTCATTTCGATTATCTTCTCATCACATGGACTGCATGGCACTTCGGCCTTCGTTTGCCTCACATTGCTTCTGGCGACAATTTGAACCTAAGTGGCCTCGGGTTTGTTTCAAGTGTTCTAGTGTTTGTTGTTTCTCTTTTTTCTGTTGGTGTAATTATCTTCAAGGACATGCTTTATACAAGGTTTATCCATTACTTTTTAATACCAGATGGCTTCTGCGATCCACTGGAGCTTTTTTCATCCGAAGGCGGACTGATGAAAATGAGGAAAGGGGAAGAGATGCCTGCTATCGGTTGGTGCTTCAGTTTCTTTTCATTATAATGTTGGTGTGCAACCTTGGACTTTGTTTCTGTCTTTTTTTTTTTNTTAGTCTAAAATTCGTTCGCGATCCATTACGTCTGAACTTATCTACAAAAGCATGCAACGTTCCAATTTAATATTTTCTTCGTCTATACTGTAGCCATACCGTTCCATAGGACTTACTGAGATTCTCACAGGCAAATGGGGCAACTGGGAGTCTTTCAAAAATCAGAGTTCACCAATTAACTTATTGTGAGTGTGGAGGTGAGGCAGTACAAGGTGGTCCCGTTACCGTCTGTATGAGCGAGTGTTTCCATTTTACCATGGAAGTAATGAGGTCGGAATCTGCGGCGATGTGGTGCCCTTGACGGATCACTTTGTTTAGTATCACTTGAATGTTATGGAGCCTGTAATATCCTGGTTGTTTAGCCCGCTTTGTATTCTGTTGGGCTTTTTTACACGCCGCATGCTTTCTGGTCGCGTGGGACCACGCGGCTCATCGCTGAGCCGCACCCCACTCATTGTTGCTTTCCTTGATTACTTGTATTTAATGGGTTTGCAATAACCAAATAATACTCTACACAAAGTGGACAGAGAAAAACATTGTTGATTTCTGGAAACTACAAATAAGTACAATACTCTCCCGGAAAGCACACTTTTCGTGCATTTCTCGTAAACATCAGTGCAAAAATACATCTGAAATCCAAAACATTAACAAACCAACATAAAACAAAACAACATACATCCAAAAATTGACATCTGCTGCCCCTAGCATTGGCTCGTCTTACATTACTGGGAGCGTAAACACGTCAATCGCGAGATAGTTGTTTTCAAACAACTTTTTCGAAAACTTGCCCTTTTTTTAACTTTCTATCCTCGACTTTTATGAGTGTTCTTTTTCGAGTGCAGGTCAAGCGCGCGATATCTCTCTTATTTATAAAGCAGTAACTTGGTGTATCGGTTTATCGGTATGTCGGTTTGTCGGTTTGTGTGTTTGTCTGTCTGTGCTTCGTGGAACTTATGATTACGATGATAGTAGTGTTATGGAGAACCGGGCTGTGTTCCACATTTCCTTATCTCTCTCATTTATAAAGCAGAGTTTTGGTGTGTCGGTCTGTAAGTTTGTCGGTGTATCGGTTTGTCGGTTTGTCGGTGTGTAAGTGTGTCCTACGCAAAACTTACAATTACGATAAGGGTAGTGATATGGGGAACCTTGCTCTATTCTACACTTCCTTCTTATATATAAGACAGTAACTTGGTGGGTAGGTTGGTGGAGTAGAGTGAGTAGTGAGTAGAGGAGTAAAGTGAATGGTGTGGAGTGAAATGGGTACTTCAAAACTGGATATCCATCTGTACCGGCATCGCGCAATGTAAGTCTTCACAAAAATGGAGGTGCTTATCATTGGGAGACTCCTGATTTCTTCTAACATAATCATAACATAAGGAGGATAGCCCATAATTGTGCTCATTAACGTTTCATAGTCGAGAACATACAGTTTTTTGATCTTAGCTTTAGGAGGAAAGGGGTGCCGAGGTGGGTGAGTCAATTGAATATTAACTCGTACCACATCGTAGCTTTTTGCGATCATTCCACCCCCACCACACCGCTCCTCCCCTACTGAGGCTTAGTCTGAAACTATATCCTTTCGGCTAGAACCGTTTCAGACCAGGGAAGGATCTCAAGTCGGAGTGGCCACTCAAATGAGACCTACACTATGGACGTATTTTTGGATGCTGAGTTCAAAGTTGTTTTCCAAATTTGCCAAGCGTTTCTCTGAACCGAGTTATGGGGGTGCTTTCAGGGAGCTTAGCATAAGGAAACTTAATTTACACGGATGTGCTGGCACCGGCGGTTTGGTGTAGTGGTAAGCGTGACGCATCATGGGCGAGAGGTTGGGGTTCGGGTTTTGTGGGGGACGGAATTTCGCATTATATAGGGAAGGGGTGCCGAGGTGAGTGAGTTAATTAAATATTAACTCATACCCCATCCTACCTTTTTGCGTGGGGCAATCATTCCACCCCACCCCACCGCTCCTCCCCTTCTTACCAGGGAAGGATCCCAACTCGAAGTGGCCATTTGAATTAAGACCTATACTGCTAGACGTGTTTTTGGGCGCTGAATTCAAATCCGCTTTCCAAATCTGCCAAGCGATTCTCTTAACGGAGTCATGAGGGTGGTTTCATGTGACATTACATGAGAAAACTTAAATTACATGGCTGCAGCTAACTCCTCAACGGCGGCTTGGTGTAGTGGTAAGCGTGACGCTTCATGGGCGAGAGACTAGGGTTTGGGTTTCGTGGGGGACCGAGTTTTTGCATTATATAGAATTTTCTTTTTAGGAGCTAAAAAATACTCTCACGATGATTTTATCACGTTTTATGAATTCTTGATGCTTCTGCTGAAGCCCCCTACCTCTCGTCTATTCACAATTAGTACCATCAATAAATTTTTCAAATGATGGGGTTGTTCTAAACTTTTCCACTTTTGCCGCGTGGCAAACGTGGCAGAAATGTAGAACAGATGGGCTGATGAGACACTGTCATACGAGTAGTATGTTGTGCCCACAGTTGGTAGTGTCGCATTTATTGAAGAACTTCGGTTCTTGTGATATAGAACGCGCCCCAACCAGGAAAGAACAGAAGTTGATAGATAGCTTTTCCGCTATCTCACGGGATGCCGTGCACGACGACCTCAATGTTGAGTGCGAAGAAGGCAGTATCATAGAAGAAGAGGAGGCCGACCCGTTGTGGGAACTTGACGATGAAGAAACACCAGGCTCGTTTAAACGGTCGTTCCTATTCGGTGTCATAGAGGTTCCTAAAGAACAGGTATTCTTTCTGTTTCCCCGACACAAATATCTGTGAGGTGACGTTGCCGTGATCCAGGTGGAACGAGCCATCGCGTTTTACCGTTCGAGCGCAAAAGGAAGCCGCCCCCATCTCTTAAAGTTGAGGCAAATTGAGAGAGAAGGTGAGCCATAACTTTGGGAAGCATTACTGGTTTTGTGGTAACTTATGGACATCTGAAGGTAGGTGAGTCCGCGAGAGTCGCCTGGAAGACCTTGCGAACGTTGGCAGACCTTCTGAAAGGAGAAATTAATTCGAAGCTTGACTCCGGTGTGACGTTGCATGACTGCGAAATACGTCAAATGGCTCCGAGGATCAACAAGGAAAGGTCGATAGTAGAAGGATTCAAAGCTGGACACCGATGGATACAACAGTTCAAGGTCTGGTTTGGTTTCCTGACGTATAACCACCTTCTGCTCTAGAAAGAGTTTCATGGACAGGGAGCGCATTTCTATGGAAACTCAAAACTGTGAGCGAAGAGAGAAAAGGTAGGAACTGAATCGTCAGCACACCTTTCTAGAGTTCTCTTTTATCTTGGAAATGCCGTGTTGCTTCAACATTGCCAGTTTCTAGAGATGGAAAGATGGCCATTGGGGGCAGTATGTAACGCTGACCAAAGTGGGTTTATGAAGGAAATGCATACTAGGAGATCGCCAGCAATGAAAGGTTCGAAGAGAGTAGAGAGGATCGCACAGTCTGTCTCTGCCACGACTCACTCGTTCACTGTTATGCCTTGCCTTTTAGCTGACGGTCATCTAGGCCAGAAGCTCTTCGTGGTGATTCAGGTGGGCTATCAAAATATTTGGCATTACACAAGGTTTTTCAACCGGACTTTGTTAGGAAGCTACTGGCGAGTTCCCGAGTAGAGGATTTTTCTGTGCGCGAAATTTGGAGGTCCGAGCGAGTAAAACGCACATGATGAGCAAACAGCTGATTCTAGACTGGGTGCAATCATGCGTAGCAGCTCCGGACTCACAAACACCGACACTGTTGATACCGGACTCGTGGACATCGTTCAAAGACCATGAAGCTATTCAATCCGTCTTACCTTCACAAAAGCAGGTGAAAGTAATGAACATCCCTGCTCGTACGACGAGGTTGATACAGCCGCTAGATGTTCATTTCTTCTTGCCCTTTAAAATATGATCAAACGCATAACCTCTCATGTAATAGCTCATGATCAACTTCTGCGTGTACACTCGAGACTCCATTCTTCGCTTATTATCGCTTGTCTACTTTCAGTTCTGTGCTGTTAGATTTAGAAAATTCCTCTCCTATTCATGGTATGCCGCCGGCTACTTAACCGCTCACCCGGGCGATTTTGAGCCTCCCACACACTTCTGTTTCCCTTCTGATTTGGTGAGTGATTGTGAAGCACTGGGCTGTGATGAGTTCTTTTTCATCCGTTGCTCCCACTTTGAGAAGCTTCTTTGTTTCAATCATTTCGTGCTAGAGTATCATATTTGTTTATGAAATTATCCTAGTGTGAATATAGAGCGCATGGATATGCGAATAAAATTTAAACATTAATGTTTTAGGTGGATAAATATCAGCAAAATCATCAAGAATTCATAAAACGTGATAAAATCATCGTGAGAGTATTTTTTAGCTCTTAAAAAAATTCTATATAATGCAAAAATTCGGTCCCCCACAAAACCCGAGCCCTAGTCTCTCGCCCATGAAGCGTCACGCTTACCACTACACCAAGCCGCCGTTGAGGAGTGAGCTGCATCCATGTAATTTAGGTTTTCTCATGTAATATCACCTGAAACTACCCTCATAACTCCGTTCAGAGAATCGCTTGGCAGATTTGGAGAGCGGATTTGAATTCAGCGCCCAAAAACACGTCTAGCAGTATAGGTCTTTTTCCAAATGGCCACTTCGAGTTGGGATCCTTCCCTGGTTAGGCTTATTCTGAAACCATATTCTTCCGCCTAGAACCGTTTCAAACCAGGGAAGGATCCCAAGTCGGAGTGGCCATTTAAAATGAGACCTACACTACTGGACGTGTTTTTGGATGTCGAGTTCAAAGCTGCTTTTCAAATTTGCCAGGCGTTTCTCTGAACCGAGTTATGGGGTTTCAGGGAGCTTAACATAAGAAAACTTAAGTTACACGGATGTGCCTGATTTTGCAATGGCGGCTTGGTGCAGTGGTAAGCGTGACGCTGTTCGAGAGGCTGGGTTCGGGTTTTGTGGGGGACGGAATTTTCGCATTATATAGAATTTTTCCTTTAAGGACCAAAAAATACTCTGATGGTAATCTTATCACTTTTTATGACCTTTTAATGCTTTGGTGACACCATCTCATACCTGCCTACCTGTTACCGAGTGGGAGATTCCTTCGTGCGCAAAATTTGGAGGTCCGGGAGAGTAAAATGTATATGATGAGCAGTGATGATGCTAGAGTGGGTGTTGGTAGATTGGGTGCGATGGTGCGTAGCAGCTCCGGATTCACCAACACCTGCCTTGTTGATAGTGTTGATAGTGGACTCGAAGACCAGAAAGCTATTCAGTGCGCCTTACCTCCACAAAAGCAGGTGAAGGGAATGGCTGCTTCCAAAGTCCGTCTGCGTGCCGGCGTGCCGGCGTGCCAGCCGAGGTGGTGCTAGGGGAGAGGAGGGGGCATACAGTCAGGGGTGAGCCTATTTAGTTCCACGTCTAATTACTTCGCACCTTCCTCGCCCACTCACTCGCCTGTGGGGTGGCCTCGCTTAACCCATTGACGACCGCGTGGCCCGTATACGGGCCACACCATATCGTGCTCCTGGGACCGCGTGGCCCGTATATGGGCCACAGTAGTATTTTTCATGTATAACATTCACTTTCAATTTTTTTGACGCTTTCGAGTATAAAGCAGGATTATGACCCTCTATAGAATCTTGAGGCGCAGTGGTCCGCGTATTTTTGACTTCCGTCTATAGTAATGACAGAAAACAAAAGTATCTCTGAGGGCAGCGATAAAGGAGCAAGACCAAAGTTTTTAAACTGATAAGTTACATGCACTTCTTATGTTAACTCAGAAAACATTCCAAACAAAAGTATTCGTGGCATTTGTCGCACTTTGTCGAGTCTTTTTTTGCATGGTTCATGGCATATAGTCCCGTAGTCTGGGCATTTTCACAAGTCCCATCTGAATGCACAGTGCGATGAACTTCTTCAGCTCTTCTTTATTAGTGTCCACGAAGCTAGAGTCCTTGTGCGACCCGTATCTATTTGTTTCCGTTCCTATAAGCGTCAGAAGATTGTCGTCGATGAATAATTGGAAGAAATCTATCGGAGCAGAACACATTGACACCGCATTGTTCGGCCCATGTTGCTGAGTGAAGTCCCACCTGGTGTCAGCTTCAACATCACTTATCCATTTTTCGGTGCCACTGTCTTCGCTGTCAAGTGTCGTCACCGAACTGGAATCTGAAGTAGACTCTTCTGTTGAGGGAAAAATTGCCTGCGAATCCTGTGAATCATCTGTATCGCCGCCTTCGTTTTCAGCGTCGGAGTCCAACAGTAAATCTCGAAAGTGTTCGTCCAGATCGGCATCATCATAATAATTGGAATCCACCATCCTAGGGAAAAATATAATTTTAACCATAATTCATGCATGAAGGGGTGCAAAGTTACCCTTCCTTTGTAGCTTACTTGGAAGGATCGAGCGATAGAATAATCCCAATTTTTACACCTTATTCGCCGCCATTACGAGGCTTACAAGTTGGNCAAAATCCTTCCTTTTTCGAAATCCTAGGGGTAGCTACAGCTACTTCAAATCCGGGGCACACCTAAATGGCGAAAGGCAGGTAAGCAAGGGAAGAAAGCATCACGTTGTAATCTATCGGGACCAAGTGGACGGAGAATGGACCAAGTGAGCAGGAAACAGAGCAATTCTGCAGGAGAATGTCTAGATACGTCACCGATAATGCTTCATAGTTTCCTTATAAAATAAAGATTTTGAATTTTTACATTGTATTGTCCCAACTGCATATTATTTTAAAATGTGTAATAATAACAAATAATAATATAATAATATCAGTAATGATAATAATAAAGTTTCCAATCCATAAGATCAATATCAGTTCACTCAGACTGCCAGAGAGGTCACAGCCAACTAATTAAGCGAGGTCACCCCACAGGCGAGTGAGTGGATGCGCGAGAAAGGTGCGAAGTAATTGGAAGTGTGGAGCCGTGGAACTAAATACCGACTCCCGAATGGCTGCTTCCATAGTCCGTCTGCGTGCCGGCGTGCCGGCGTGCCAGCCGAGGTGCTAGGGGAGAGGAGGTGGCATACAGTCAGTCGACGCGCTTGCGTCGCGTCCAAGCCCCTACGTGGGGCTAAAAACAAAGAAAAACATGATCAAAAACCATTTGCATTTGCCCTCCGAAGGGGCTCGAGCGCGACGCGACCGCGTCGACTGCCCGTCTGCCTCCCTCCCCCCTCCTAGCACTGGCGCACCAGCACGCCGACGGACTATGAAAGCAGCCAATGACACCCTGCTCGAGGCTACCACGAGGCTAATACAGCCGATAGAAGCTGATTTCTTATTTTCTTCTCAAAATATGGTTAAAAGCACCACCTCATATCAAATAGCTCATGATCTGAACTTTTGCGTGTGCACAGTAGATCCCATTCTTCATCGCTTACTATCGCTTGTCTACTTTCATTTCTGTGCGACTGGATTCAGGAAATTCCTCTTGTATTCATAATATGACGCCGGGTGATTTTGGGACGTCTACACAATTCTGTTTTCCTTCTGATTTGGGGTTAGTAAGTGTAGAGCAAAGGGCTATGATGAGTTCTTTTCTTCATCAGTTGCTTCCATTGTGAAAAGCTTCTTTGTTTCAAGCATTTCGTGCTAGAGTACCACATTTGTTCATGGTGGCAGTGAGATCAAGTGGCAAACGTTATCCTTCTGTGAATATAGAGTGCATGGGCATGCGAGTAAAACTGAAGTATTACTTCATGTGGTTAAATTCAGCAAAGGCATTAAAAGGTCATAAAACGTGATAAAATCACCATGAGAGTACTTTCTGGTCCATAAGGGGGAAATTTTATATAATGCAAAAATTCCGTCCACCACAAAACCCGAACTCTAGCCTTTCGCCCATGAAGCGTCACGCTCGCCACTACACCAGACCGCCGTTGCGAAATTAGGCACGTTCATGTAATTTAAGTTTTCTTATGTTAAGCTCCCTGAAACCACCGCCATAACTCGGTTCAGAGAAACGCTTGGCAAATTTGCACTCCCAAACGCTCCCCTACAATTGGGGAGAGATGAGACGTCATAAGTTTCGGACAGCGAAGGTAGGATGAATGGTTTAGCGGTGCAGAATCACGTGGTGAGTTGGCATTACTCTTGAAGTGAATTAACATTTCCTGGTGTTTCTGGTAGCGACTAGGCAAAACCGATAACCTATTGGCGACAACGCAGTCCACCTGTGGACTACACTTTTTTGGCCGTGTGGCATGATGAAGTCCATATGTGGACTGTAGTTACATTTTTTGATTTATTTATTTATATTTCAACTTTTTAGCGATATTTCTTCTCGAAACGTTTAATCAGGCCTAAATGAAACCAGATGCTGCGTGGTCCCTGAAATCTTCTGGTTTTGCAATTTGAAGGTGTTTGCGAGGAAGTACATCCTGTGGTGAATTCTCCGTTCATTGAACAACCTAAAAAAAAGAGATATTTTGAAAAGACGGTCGGCATAAGCAGAATGTTGTTGTTGGCCAAATGCAAAGCTCGTAAAAGCTCTCCGAAAGGATTTCTGGTAATGACTGAATTAATAATTGAACGACCGACTGCTGGTTCCTAAGAGCAGTAGTCTCTCAATGTGGGCATTCTTATCAAATCCATTTGTAGGCACATTCCGAAAAACATAGATTTCTCCGTCTCCAATTCCCGTAAATGTGTTTCTAACTGCAGCAGCTTTTGCATTGCCATACCAGTTGCTTTCTGCTATGTTCAAATCCATAATACTGGTGTCCAAGTGTCAATTGAAATTATCGATTGATTTCTCACAACTCAAGACATCATCATGTACCCCTCAGTCTTCATCGAAAGCGAATCAATCGTGTTCTTCAACTTCACTTGTTCAAAAATGGACACTGCCCGAAAAAAGGGCACAAGTTTCATCATCCTCATCCTCTGCCTGCTCCTCATCAGAATTGATCAGTAGCTGACTAGAATTCAGGTTCTGCATATCATTATCGTTAGCCATAAGCTCAATTTGTGAATTCAGATAAAATAGAAAATTTCAAATTTCGGAATTCAAAAATGGTCGTGCTGGACCATGTAGTACATATGTGGGCTGCACTCGCGAATGGACTAAGAGCTCGTCTTTCCCTCGCAGTGCTTTCCCTGCCAAATGTGATTGTCGTGTCGACAATAGGGTAAATGCACAGTCCACGATAATTTGAGGTGCACTTTCTAAGCTCAAAAGCGGAAAAAATGGTGAGAACTGTGCATCGGGGCGAAGAAAGCAATAAAATCGCCGACTTAGCGACCAACAGACATCATAAAAATGTGAAAGTAGAGGTTATACGACATCCCCATGATGGTCATGGCTCTAAAAAGCTTATCCGGACAAGTTTTCGGTTATTGCAAATGTATAAAAAATTGATAACCGTAACGGCCCTCCGTTGTTGCACTTTTGCCACTTGCCTGGGTTCCTACTTTTTGTTTGAAGTTTCAACGTATGTGCTCTGTTCGATCGTATACGCTATCCTAGAGTCTCACAAAGTTGGGTTATAGACAAAATTTCGGTATTGGACGAGACTCCAACTCGTATTCACGCTTTCCGGGCACTGTGCTCTTATCCCTTACACTACCGGTATCTCACTCCCCCTCACCTTCTTAATGACTTATAAAAAGTACAAATTGTTTTGTGGATACTCTTGACATCAGCCTTTGGTAAGTAAGTCTTGGCTAAGAAATACGTAACCAATGCCACACTCCAGCAGTAGTGATTGAAAGAAAAAATAGGACTTTATATAAGAGCATTTCGTGTGTAGTATTCTTCGGAGACATCAAACTCACTAAATGCCAAAGCGACTGGAGAAAAAAGAGTAGAAGTTATGAAAGTTACCGATGAAAGATGTGTGCCTCGCCGTTGGACCCATCTCTGTCGTCAGGAGATTAGGGAGAGTGGGGCTTTTGAACTCTTAGGGATTGTGGGAGATATAAGAAGTGTTGTTCTAATATCTGGTTCGAATACCGATTAATATAGGCCTGTCTAGTAGTAGGAAGGGTATTGACACTCAGCCCCCTCAGCGTAGAACGGTCAAACTCGCTCGAAACTCGAAGTGGTGCAGATATGAAGGGAACCGTGCTCTAGGAAATAGCTCCGATATTGTTCAGCAATAGTTGTAAGCGTCTTATTACTGTGTATTTTAACGGTGATTCGTAACTTCGCCCCGTTCCGAGGCAGGGCGCTCAAGATTCGTTAAAGTTGCACTTCTGGAATACCGTTTGGTATCGATCAATAATTATCGGTAAATATCAACTTATTGGGTTATTGATATGTGTTCAAAGCTCGGCTTTCGCTGTGGTATTTTGGGAATTGCGATGTAGGAACTCTTAGAGCACGAAAATGGATGTGATGTGCAAGTTATTGGGTGGTAACAGCTTTGCTCCTTTCGAAAACATTCGAGACTAGAGAAATGAAACAGATTCGTCTGAAAGAGCGGCGCACTGATTTCATCCGATACCGATCGACCTACACCGACGAGTATTGACATAGTGTGTAAGTAACCTTGCACATATAAGCTTCCTTTAGACTGAGCGTAGATGTGATGTAGTATATGCGCTGTGGGAATATTACTCGATTCCCTAATTTATATCAAACTTTTTGTAGTGGACCGGTCCATCACAAATTCGTCCTTTTCCGATGTAGAGCGTTCAAACCAGAGGGAAATTGAATTGACCTGATGGCAGCTCCGCTGAAAATATAGGGATTGTCTGTATAAGAAGCCGACCAATATTAAGCAGTATCGATTTGTACTGCTAGATATGGGCTAGTCACTTCTCGTTTCTTTAGAGCCGTAAGAGGGAAGAGGATAGTAGGCGCTAGTACGGCATTCCAATTCTAAGTTAGAAAGGAGGAGAGCACGGCGATCCTACTGAACAAACGATACGGAAGAAAATAGGATGGAACAGCCTCCGAAGTGTTGATTGGCCTCTTTACCTATTCTTGTGATTCGTGAACCTAGAAATGCTTGGGGTATGTTCAGAAAAAAAATAAATCTAGGAAAGAGATAAAGGCTCTATCGTCAGAAACTTTGAGGAGTTCGATGGTATTGTCGCCTAAGAGAATGAAAGGATATTGTGTTGGAAGGATCTATAATAACATCTTTGTCTGAGGAACGCGAGCATTGGTATTAGGGTGTTCGGAATGTTTTGAGAAAATTATGTCTCTCAGCGATGAGGACTTGTTGCTCACAAACGCGCTGAAGAAGAATTGGCGATTCGCTAGCAAGAAAAGGTCATTGTTGATAGACTACTACGGTATTTAACGTGGTCGTCGACCGGACGATGACCACGTTTTCACCAACAGAAAGTGGAGTCTGCTGGACGTTTGTGTGGTAGAAGCGTTCCGCACCAATCCGCTCCAATGCTCGCACCCTCCAACAACGGGCTGCCGTTTACCGTAACTCTACATCTTCACTTCTGGAACGTGCTACGATCAATAAAGCGTGCCGCATCGCTGTGAGAGAGTCGATACAGCGATACAAGGACACCCGACTGAAGGAAGCAGCAGAGACGAGAGTGAGCCTCAAGCGATGTCGTAAGGACCTTAATGACTCTCGCTCGATCATCACAGTTATGAGGGACGCGATGGGCAGACCGCAGACATCGAGAACGAAGATCGAGGAGATTGCCGTCAGCTACCACACGAACCTCTTTCGGTCGACGGCATCGGTTTCCCGTATTCCTACGCCAACACAAGAGGTGGGATAGAAGAATGGGAGATAGAACGCGCCATACATCAGATGAAGCCGAGAAAGGCACCTGGACCGGACCGCATCTCAGCGGACTTCTTGAAATAGGCGTCCCACACCATCATCAAGCAGCTCACCAGGCGCTTCAACATGTATGGACGCTCAGAGGATTCCGGACCAGTGGAAGAAGTCAAACACGGTTCTCCTGTTCAAGAAAGGAGAGCGCGATCGAATGAAAAACTACCGTCCAATTGCGCTTCTCTCGCAGCCGTACAAGCTGTTTACTAAGATCATACTAAACAGACTCGAGAGGCAATTGGACGAGTACCAACCAGTCGAACAAGCCGGTTTTCGCAAGGGCTTCTGCTGCATGGACCATATCCACACTATCACGCAGCTGATAGAGCGGACCAGGGAATACAAACAACCACTCCTCTGCTTTATCGACTATGCGAAGGCATTCGACAGTGTGGAGCACAACTCTGTCTGGAACGCATTGCACCATGCAGGAGTCGATCCATGCTACATCAATCTCCTGGAACAATGTAATACAGACACGTTTACCACCATCCGCATGTTCCAACGAGAGCTTCGTGTGCCGATTGAGAAAGGAGTCAGGCAGGGTGACACGATATCTCCTAAACTATTCACCACCGCACTGAACCACGCGATGCTGCAACTGGACTGGGACGATAAAGGCATCAATATCGACGGCAGGAAACTATCCAACCTGCGCTTCGCAGACGATATCGTCCTCATCAGCCAAAACCGAGAGGAGCTGCAGCAGATGGTGGAGGAGTTGGATGACGTTAGCAAAGCCATTGGCCTC
>UZAF01018978.1:7370-21692 GCA_900617895.1 Haemonchus placei
CCCCCCCCTTCCCCCCTCCCCTCTCAACCAAATTCCTTGGCATGCTCCATCACCAATAGCTCTCAACCGGCAGAACATTTAAAATAGATCGAAAGGTGAAGTTTTTCGGGTGCTGTCAATTCCCTTGGGATGCGCTCACGAGTTCAACTTCCACCCAGAAATATAATGGGGATTGAATGCGTATTCAGCTATGCATTGTTGACGGAGGCCTGCTTAAGCATAAGCCATAGCTAATATGCTCCCAGATATTTGATAATAACTAACTGATTGTGGAGGAATCGAAGGTTTGGTTGGCCTGAGCAGTTACCAGTAAGGGATTTGATCCAGGACTGTATGTTTAGCAACTTCGGCACTTAGTACAAGCTTTCTTTTAGCATACCACAGTATTCAGAGTGAAAGTAAAATTAATACAAATAACCAATACTGACTAGTAATACTAGTAGAAAGTTGCTCCTGGACTTAAAAAGGAATTGACTGGGCCGCAGGGCCCTCAAAGTAATCGTCTAGGAGGATTGAGCGACCGTTTGCCTGATGGAATACTAGAAATATATTGGTCGGAGCCTTAAAAGCTTGAGGGTTTCTGTTTGTATGCTGCTATATTGTTTCTTCAAAGAAGACGTCGGAATGCATGAAAAAGCAAACAGCTGGAGACGGAACATCTGGGAAAAGTTGTAGGCGCAGGCAGGCGCAGGCGTCGGAGACATCCGACGTATTGTGGGAAATGATGGGGGAGTCGGCTATATATCCGCCTGCACCACGTGCTGCTAACAACTGACGTACTGCACGACTATAATCTGGCCAAAGAAATGTAACCAAATAACCAAATGACGCGATTAAAAGCCTACGTGGACCAAATGACGCGCACGTTTAGCTTAAACGCAAAAATCCTTGGAGTATCAATCAGCTTTTTTTGGGGAATCATTGCCCACCATACACAACTGTCACGAGGGTTCTTTCTGACATCATTTTACAGCGATAAAGAAGACTGAGGAAGAAATCCCCTGCATTTGCAGCTGAAACCTAACACAAAGCATATTTGGAGGTCCCAATGGAAGGAAGTGTCAAAGGCATAGTTCACCTTAAAAATGGTTTACGAAACTTTCTCTGGGATTAACCTGTGACTCCAAGGATAGTCTAAGGGACGCTGTCGAGCCGGCTTAGCCGACGCACACACCCAATGCGGACGAGTTGTTAACCGTTGCAAAAGTTGTAGAGGTTGCGCGATTCGCACCGGGACCCATACCCTACACGCAGGCAGCTTACTACAGCCAATGTATGCAAAGGCGCGCGCATCTGAACAGCTCGTCCGAATACCCCTTTCATGCAAGTTTTGCCCCCACATTCTCGTCGAACCCCTAATTTTACTGCTTTTTTGAAGTCTCATATTGCTTTAGATACGCCGATTTTCGCGTTTTCTTCGAAACTTTTGCACTACCTGAACTATCACTTCCATTACTCTTCTGAAACTGAATGACCTAAAGTTATCGTGAACTGTGCCTTTACATTACCAAAAAAAATATCTAATCTCTGGCTACCGTAACCAATGCATAACAAGTAAATCAGACAGATACATATCTTTATTCATTATTACATTGCAACCATCCCCTGTTCCAAAAGTATTGCATACTTCAAAGTAGTATAATATATACAATTGCAGGTGTAATTTAATCGACCATGATGAAGCTATGATCACCATATTTCTAATAGCAAAACCTGATCACATATGGCAATGTTAGTAGTAAGTGAACAGGTATGAGTTAGTACTGTAATTTAGTATTCAGGGCATGAAGTCGTACAGCTGAAAAAACTATCACTGCCGATACCAATATGATAATAACGTTGAAGAGACAGACTGTTGATAGACCGATGTTGCTCATACAGAGAACAGCCTGAAACAGAAACTTTTCAGGTTCGTTTAGATCGTCTTTGCATCCGTTCCTTATCGAACACGTGCACATATGGCTGGCTGGTATGACTCCACATTCGCAACCCACGTAAGCTATCTAATCAGAATAAATTTCAGCATTACGGGCAGATAACGTCAACCCCGCATCAGACCACTGAGTCTTACGATTTCCAAAACAGATGATCGAAAGAAAATTTATTATCACGCTTTTAGCTGACTATAACCATATTATTGCAAGCCTAGCATAACCTTCAAACGTTCTTTCCCCTGGGCCACGAATATCAACGAGTGAGGGGCGAGGTTTATGCGGTGAGCGGGGTCTATTCCCAAACTGAGCCCATAGGAACAGTAGGACCAGTTTTTGTGGCATTTTCTCGAACCAGAGGGAATATTCAGATCTACAACTGAAAAGGGACCTAGTCTCCAACCGATCTTAGCTATTTTGAAAAAAAAAACATAAAAAACTATTCTTAATTTTCAAGTTTTCAAATTACACCGAAAACTTTTGGAAACTCACCTGTCTGACGTCAAAATTCATCTGGATCCAGTTCAATTTTACTATTTCATCGTGCGGTATGATGAAGTCATCGTTTTCATCGGCTGAAATGCTTGGATACTGATCAACGAGTACTTTCGAACAGAAAATCTCTTTTGTAACAGGTATATTGAAAAAATTTTCAGCCAAAATGGAAACCAATATTTCTTTTCGAGAAAACAGTTTTTGTGGTACCTTTCAATTGTTCGTCTGTTGTAATAGCAGGAAGTGTTTGATGTGATCGCCGGCGACGTGGCGGATCAGGACATGTCGGTACCTGTAGTTGAATTGTTTAAACGTATTTGTTATGATCGAAAAATTCATCCATTTATCACGTGAAGTATTAACTTGACCATGTTTAGTCATATTTCAAAACGAGCTGTCATAACAACTTTACTTTTACATTAATATTAGTATTACTGTACCCATTCACTCGGTATCAGCTACTATCACCCCACCTTAATTGAATAAGTGAATGTAATGGGAGAGGAAACATCATTTTAAAAAGTTCCTCGAAGAAAAAATGGTCATGATTAAAGGCGGCATCCAGCGTCACTGGTGAGTGCGCCATGAAGTCACAATCCTTTTGGATTTGCAAAGTTTTCCTTTTTTCAATTTCTATAAGACCTGTATAACGTCTTCTTAGTCCGAACCCGAGAAATTTCCCTGATCTGCTGACGTAATCATCTCAGAGAAAGTTTTTCTAGCCGGGTACTGTACATTTACAACCAGGAAATGGAATTTATCATTTGCCTCTGTCAGTTCCGATGGGTTCGCCGGCCAGCTGGTTACTGCTACATTACGTAGCAGTACATAAACTAATCAGTTATCGAAGCAGTGGGGGGCAAAAAGAAATTTCTTTTGAATTATTGCAACATCAGTACAAAGTGCAAGCACAAAACTCTCAAATGGAATTTGTCCGAATCATAGCAGTTAGCTTTGTAAAAATGAAAACACCCTGTATTACTTTGGTAGAGAAACTGGTACCATTACAGTTGGCAATCCCTTAGGCCAAACATAGCAACGTTTGAATTCCCTCCTTTCCCTGCTACAGTAGTCCCCAAGCAACGATTTCAGAGATCAAACCCATTCTTGATTGCATTTCAAGGGAAATTGAATTGTTTTAGTGTTAGGGAAGCACTAATGGGGATATTAAGTAAATGTTTACCAACACCAATAAGGTACGTCATCAGAGAAAAAGTAAAACAGTTATTGAAATAATGGGAGCTTTGGAAAAAACTTGTCGAGATTTTGCGATGTCAACTGAAAGGGAAGCGCAAAAGTGGACCAGATTGGACCGGGCTAATCGATACCCAAAAAAGCAAAGGCCTATTGAGCCAGTCAGCTCCGTTTACCCTCTTCAGAAAGGAAAACCATACGAATCTCCTGATTTCCCAAATATCTCACACACCAACTTTCGTCCAAAGATTACATTGGAGATTAGAATCGGGTGCGATGATCTCTTTGTTCTGAAGACACTGGGCAGGACACTTGGAATGTGCAAATGGAGAATATATAGGAAAGAAGGTAATCAGGTGGAAAAGACGATGATGAGCAATAGCTATTTGCAAAAGCTGCCCAAGTCAATAGGAATAGGCGCCAAATAGAAGAATGTGACGCCCAGCAAGTTCTCATGTCGTCTGTGCTCTCTTACAGTTGCTGTGTCAGTGTCCCAAAAGGCGCGAGCGCAGAGAATCAGAGTTGCGACTTAAAAACCTTTCAAAATCAAAGCAGACAAAAGTAGATGAGCCTAGTAAGGTTCTGCCTTCTATAAATCATTTTCAAAATAATAAACTCGCCTCACAAAACTCCGATCCGGGTTCCTTGATTCGTAGTGTAATTTGACAATCGAAATACATATTGTCTCTATCTGCATATTTATAGACGTGAGCCTCTCGACCTGCCATAAGATCCTCCGGATACTCCAAATTCGTCAGCAAGTATTTGTCCAATGCGCAACTGAAGCGAAGTGCTTTTAAGGCAATTAGAAACTCGGCATAACTCGGCTCAACGCATTCTGGGAGGGACTGACTCAAGAAAAACCTGGCTTTTTATTTCCGTGCTAATGCTTTACATCAAAGAAACAAATCTATCAGAAAAGTTCGATTGCAATTCATCGAAATGTTACCCTTTTTCGTTGATTAGTTGAACTCGTTCACCGTTGCCATCGTCAACAAAACACGAGTGCACGACCATACAGAATGTATCCGCCTGTTCAGCCTCACAAGTCCATTTATGATACACCTGAAATGTTACTTTCATGACAACACTGCAACAGTTTCAAACTCAAAATTCGCAATTGGTAGTGGAATTGATTTGCGGTGTTACTCCAAGTTACATTGTACCTGTACCGTTACTAGTTACATTGTTTGTTGTCGGGGACACGGTACCTGTACCGAGACAATGAAGAAGGGAAGTCAAAATCTTTTTGACCTTTTTATATTGTCATCTATCACATTAATGTGCTAAATGTGGCCCAACAAAAACTTGGGAGTCATGGCATCATTATGTATAAAAAGACCCTGTGATTGGTCACTGCCTGCAACAACCAACACAGACAGCCTATACGTGTGGATTGTGCTCGCCATAGGGCGCTGTTTTTTCATATACATCTCTACGTAAGTGCATAAAGATGCCTGACGATGCAAAATTTAAAAAGTGTTGTACCATTTGGCCGACAGTTGCATAGTACACCGGCTTTCCAACGGGCGAACCATCCAGAACCTCATATTTGCAGACAGGCATCGGCACCTGTTTTGTATGAAGTGTAGGTGGCGGCATACTGAAAATTTGATCTAATTTCGGAGTAAAAATGCAGAAATGAGTATTTTACTGACTTTACGAGAATTTCTTTCTCGAGACGCCGTTCCATTTCCATATAGAAACATTGTACTCGGTAAATTCGGTCGACTTTGGTAAGGTAGTCAAGATTGAAGGCGATTATTACGGATGTCGATAGGAACACACCTCGTGGAGATGTCTGCAACTAGTCAGGATTGAAGGTAAACATGAATCCCATAGGGCCCCATAATAAATATATTCTCAGAAGCACCACCTACTAGAGCATTTCCCAAATTATCTCAACTGTATAGGAGTTACGTGATACACTTTTTTATCCCCGATTTTTTTTTCTCAGATGTTGTCCCTCAGATTTGTTTCAGTATTACATTTGAATAATAATTATTACTGCATAGCATTTGGCATTGCTACAAAAATATTATACTTACTTCAATCTTGGTTGCTTTCGTTTTGAACTTCGTAGCTTTTGATTTTGGAACTTTGGCTCGACGTGAGATTGAACAAGTGATCTCAGTAACGGGTGATAGTCATTTGTTCGGGCAAAGTTGACTTGTTCAAACTCACGTCAGACTTGTCATAGCCATATTTTCGATCAGCTGTCCTGACAAACAACTGACCACCTTTCACGTATCATCAAAATAATTGCCTTTGGATATCGTACACTTAATGGAAGTTCCTACCAGTTTGTTTTCAAAGGGATGAAGGAGGAGCCGAACAACCCAGGTGAGAAGTATGAACTCGATTTACCTTCCGACTTCTCTTTAGGAACCATTCAATGTAAGTATTCCTCGACTGAGCCTAGTGCTATGTTGAATGAGAGATCGGAAATGTTCAACAGGAAATTTTGAGGGGCCCCGTTCAGCTGGACAAAACAGACAAGAGCAGTAGTCGCCTTCTAGAAGTGAAGTTTCGGTTCTTTCCCATTCAACTTTAATTTTGGATCTTTTAGGTTCTCAAAGCTCTTACGGATGAAGAATGGGTAAACCAGTCACAACAGGAGCGAAGATGTTAAAGCCTACTAGAATAACCCCTTGTGGACCGAATGTGGAAAGGTCTCCCGAGCACAGCCACATATCTAAACGCCCGAAATTTACCTGAAGTTCCGGTTATATTTATTTGCTTATTTACAAATATTGATGTATTGCCACTTTTCTCCCTAAAAATGTCGTCAAAATGTCTGTCATTCCTATACCTTGGATCTAACAGTTTATCTCCCACCATTAAGATCACCTGGAGTCTATCTCTGCAAGAAACAGCTGATGCGAACGGCGAGCCGTATTTCTTGATTTCTCCATTGTTTAGCTAATGAGTGGTTTCGTCAACATAACGGTGACGATGGCGATCGGTTTGTGTGTATGTGTGGTCCATCGGGCGTTGTTCTGTCGATGGACGCGTTCTTGATCCAACTGGCCCCTTTGATCAGCTATAAAAGAAATCAAAGGCCGGAATATCTTTGAGGACCATGCGATTCATAGTGGCTCCCAAGACCTGACTCATGCTTCGTCCATGGAGACTACCCAAGCAGCATCTTTCTACCATAACAAGTAGTTAATCAGTGAACTGGAAGTAATCCAAGCCATTTTCACACTTATTATTCAATCCTGAAACCTCCTTCGCACTCACGCAAACTCTGTACTGGAGTATGGAAGGCTCGATAACCGTTACTCTTAAATTCAATCAAAAATGAAAGATAATGACCGATAAAGTAATTTCCCGTTCATATAGAAGCCATCACAGCTGCTGTAACCTTTCGTCTTTGCATACTCACTTCCTCTACTCTGATACTTTCTATTTCCTATGCTCTCATCAAATAAATACGTAATGAAATTTTAATTTCTCAAGTAGCCTAAATAATAGTTGTAATGAAAATTTTTCAGGATGCGTTCCGGATTACTAGTTATTGGCTCACTCTGTATCGTTTCCACACTTGGACAGGATTGGGGTGGAATGGGCGGAGGTGGTGGATTTGGAGGTGATGGCGGTATGGGAGGCGGTGGATGGGGATACGGTAAGAATACAAGTGTTTTCTCGAACTATTCATTATGCTAAGCAACCTTGTGCTGCAAGAAATATATTGAATTAATTGCTCTTCTACGAGAAAGAAGTGGAAAGCTTTAGGGAGGAACATCTTTGAAATCATAAATGAATCCATGAAAAGAGACATTTTTGTTGAAATTTACTACCTTGTAATAGCTTCCTTTCACTCAAATATTCAGGCGGAAACGGAGGCGACTTTGGAGGTGGTTATGGAAATGGTGGCGACATGGGAGGCGGTTACGGTAAATTTAACTACTACTTTGCTAACTATTGATTACCATTTGTGATTCAGGAGGCTACGGAGGAGATGGAGGAGGAATGGATGGAGGATACGGCGGTGGATATGGCGGTGGCGGATATGGCGGCGGGGATATGGGCCGTGAGTGTAGTACTTTTATTATACAGACAAGCTTACAGTAAATTGAATTGTTTTAATGTTCGGGAAGCATTGATAGGAATATTTTGTAGATATTTACTATTAGCAATGTGATAGTTCAACACAAAAAGGTTACCAACTGTTAAAGTAACGAAAATCTCAAATAATTCCTGTTGGTTTTGCAATGTAATGCAAGGAATACTATAAACTGTGCAGGAACTAGTATAGGTAAGATGTATGGCTCTTCTCAGATGATCCAGTATTCTTTTTACTTTGGCAAAGACAATTATCTCGAAGTTGGAAGTTTGCCAATGCTCCATGAAATCTCTGTCAAGATTTGAATTCCCTTCCTCCCCTGCTACAGTAGTTCCCGAGCAACGATTGCGAAGATCAAATCCGTTCTGGATGAAATTGAATTGTTTTAGTGTTGCGACAGCACTATTGGGAATACTGTTCAATTATTTGTAAGTAGCAGCAGTGTACGTACCCATAAAAAAAGGTAAACAAGTATCAGAGCTATGTTGAGCCTTAAAAAAATCGTCCTGCTGAGCAAGGGCAAGCTCAACGATGGACCAGTTTGGAGTAAGCTAATCGATATCCCAAAAAAGAAGGCGTATACAGCCTGCCATCTGCGATGGCCTTTTTCAAGAAAGAAGGAATTTTCATTAACTTCAGACACTTTTTGATACCGTGATCATCTTGCAAGAGCAACTTTGGTCTGAAGATTGGTTCAGCAAAAATATGCAACAATCGTCCATAGTTTTTCCTTCATTTCTATTATGCGTTTGAAAAATAACTTAGTATTAAGTCTGAGTATTAAGTCTGTGATATATTCTGCATTGAATTCTAACTTCATTATAGAGAATTAGTCACGATAAAGGGTAAAGGACAATATTGTCAGCTCAAATCAACACCGTTTTGGGAGAGTGCCCCACGCAGTGGACTTCGAAACGGTTGCAGCCCTCGGGCGTCCGAGCCTTTCCATGTGTCCCTCAAGCTTCCCCCTCTGGGTGTAACCATTTTACCAATCCGAAAATGGTGGTACAAGTAACTTGGAGCATAAAATGCCAAGTAAATCCATGTGAAAGAGATCGAGTTCCCATTTCACATTTGTCATTCCCCATTGAAATCTTCTAAAAATCCTGAAGCAAATAGGCATAAATCTTGAACATTACTTACTGCTTAGGCCGATATGCGAGTTGGTGCTTTTGCCTTTTGTAAATCGTGCAATAGCGTTTGAAAGAAATACATCTACAACTGTACTACCTCCAAAATACGAATAATAGTCTGAAGACAAGAAACCCAGCAAGCTAATCAATTGGTTTTTCAGAATCTTTGTTAAACTTTCGATTCCAGCAAATTCCATGTAAAGCTGGTCATGATGGCTTTTGTTTTAGCCTTCCAAAATTTCAGCTTATGGAGGTGGTGGCTATGGAGACGGAGGCATGGGCGGTGGATTCGGCGGATACGGAGGCATGGGTGGAATGGGTGGAATGGGAGGAATGGGCGGATTCGGTGGAGGATATGGCGGAAATCAAGGTAATGTCTAAATTCCTACCAGTTAGTAAACACTCGAGTATTGAAAAACTATATTTCCTTGTAAAAATACAACGATTAGCCACATTTCTATGTCAAGTCGGCTCCGAAATCTCAGGTGGTTCCTTTGGACTGAGTAATCTCACTGTCCAAAGCTACGATTCCCACGACTTGAACCTTGTCGCTTGTCAAAATTTCGGGTCATATGTCAATCAACTTATGAGCGTTTCCAGGTGGTGGACAACCAGATCAGTTCGGTGGTGTCGGCGGTTTCGGAGGACAGCCGTATATGGGAGGAATGAACGGTATGGGATACCCTCAGTAAAACGGAGGAGGAAGCTTATCTGTACATAAGTGAAAAGACGTTAATAATATTTGTAGATGGATTTAAATAAATATTAGCCTTCAACTGGTAACAGATCGCATGAAAAACAATTTGAGTGTTTCTTGGGCTTGTACCAACAGAGGCTACAAGGTATTTTTGTACGGTTCACTATCACCACTGTAGTAACTACTGGTAAGTGGCATTCAGTAAAACTGCGAATGTTTAACAAATAACAAGAATTCCCATGAAGCTCACCGAAATACGCCGTTCCACTCCGCATTCCTTGAATGCTAAACGTAGACTAGCGTTTTGATGACCACTTGGACTCGCTGGAGGGCTACGACAATGAGGATCATCGAGGCGATCCTGTACGAACACTAGCCCACGAAATGGATATCGTGTCTCGAACCGGACCTAAACGGCTCGTTCTTTCGTAATCGCATGATTAGAACGGATATTGACTTTCCTTCTCCTAGGCGCAGATTAGAACGAATACTGATTTTTTTCACCTAGTCCTAGAACGTGTACAGCTCAAATGTGCAGTTTCTAGTTAACAACGAAGTTTCCTTTTTTGACGAATTTGACGATTAAGGTCCAATATCATAGCCAGAACACGAGATCTACTCTATTACTTGTACTGCTAACATCAATATTTTTTACCAAAGCCTTCCTACACCTACGAAGTCGCCTTCTTCTTATAACTTAGTTAGCAGTAGACATGTCTCAGAGAATGGCTTGCTTCTTAAGCTAGGCCAAACCAAGAATTTTGAAGGACCAAATCGCACCTCGAAATAGCTGTCAGCACAGTCGACAAGCGGATCACCGACGATTCCGTTGTCCTGTTGAGCAGCAGAGAGAAGCTGAACAACAGCTAATTTATCAGTATAGGCCAGTTAAATTCATTATTGTTTGAAAATACTAGAATTACTGTAGTAATAAGGGAGGAAATGTTAAAATTACAACTTTCTAACAGGCTTACCACTTGACTCAGACAGAGCGCTATCCAGTACAGAGGAGAACGCATCTCCTCACGTGCTGAACCCTGAATGAGGCAAAAGCGAGTCGCATTCATTAAGAAAAAAGTTTAAAAATGCAAACGAGAAGGATAAAAAACCTCAAGAAAGTTAAAAGTGAGCTGATGTAGATGAGAATTTTCATTCATAATGAAATAAAACTGTTGAAACTGGAGTAAAGCTGAGTAAAACTCTAAATGAACACAAGGTAAAAACGGTGATGAATGGGAACAAGGAAAGGACAAAAGGGAACTGGTAGCCTAGCTGTAGAACTAATTACCACCTCACTACTTGTAGACTTACTGAATTTGCCCTCCTGGCCTGCGACGTCCTGCCGGTACAACAATGGAGAAGGCTGCAATCGCAGAAGACTGAGTACTGACTAGTAGACTATCCAGACTAGACTAAGAGAATTCCGGCAAATACAAACAATAGGTATTGATTGAGAGCGTGAATTGCCCCGTTATGTTGAGATTGTTCTAGATCATTGTAGACCGTTATAAATTCACGAGAGCGCCCTCTGATGAAGATAAAAGTAAGGTGAAATGAACTCAGGGGCAGCATTGATTATTTTATTACTAGTACTATTACTCAGAAGAACAATTAGTAAAGGCATTAGATCAGAACCGAAAGAAGAAGTCAAAGTCTGGTTAAAACGTGATGGTCCAAGAGAAAATGCAGTGAATGGATCAAAATTTCCAAAGAATATAAGTATACAAAGTTACATCATAGAAATCGATAAAGGAATGAGCGAAAACACTAAAGTCAGCTATTAAGCTGGCTATAAGGATAATTGCAGGAGTTAGTGCCTCCGCCCCTCTTCACCAAACAGCCGCCACTGGGAACTGGACCGATCAGACGCCTTGACCTCTTCGTTCTAAGGTGACTGCCCACTAAGATTACTAAGATTTGGCCAGTAAATCGAGTTTTTCAGAATATTTACAGTAATATATGTCAGCCGCCTTCCCAGGGAAACAGAGCTAAGGTTCAAATTTGACGAGTTATCAAAATGACTGGTGGAATAGCGTTACGATGGAATGTCGTTAGGATGGGCCCTGCACTCATTTCACATGCCCAATTCCCGAAACATTGAAAGCCTCTGATCATTATTTCCTCCTCTCCCGACAAGCTATCGAAACCCCACTGAAAAATAGAAGTTGTAATCAAATTGGTGACTCCGTCGTAAGGGACAGTACTCCAAGGAAACCCTCTGGTGAACAATCGAAGACAACAATGTGGCCTTCTGCTACAGGTTTACGTTACAGCATAGTAAGCTTGCAAAAAAAATTATATGAAGTGAGAATTTTACTTTTAAAGATAAAATCAGCCTTGATTCATCGATGTGCGCCATGAAAATCGAAGTCTACGGGGTTGTATACGAAATGAAGATAGTAATCTATGTATGTTATAGTGTTCGCACAGGGTACTGAGATCCTATTAAGATCGAACTAAATGAGAAACCAGTGTCTGAGAAGTTTCACTTGATTGAGCAATTTCTTCCTAAAGTATCGACTGGTATTGTCAAAAATAAAAAGTTTAAAAAACAGCTGAGTATTATTGGCATTGACAAGAATATCACCAGACTACTTCCAGTGGATTCAAAACCAAGTAAACAGCGATCGACTTTGTTGGTAAACACATTGTGTGCTCGATTGCCATTCAGAGAAGAAACAGAAATCGAACTAATTTGGTGATTGAACAGTACTCGGGCGAAATAAGGAATCGGAATCGTGTGAAGTTTGACTTTTACTGCTCACAGGATGGAGCGCCTTACCGAATTGGGAGGGAATTTTCATCGTTATGACGTGGGCCATTTGGTACCAGACGTATGTCTGGTGACAAAAACGTATGTTTGGGCTACAGTTAATCCAGTTCACTATCAAAACCAAACGGGCATTCGAGTTTTCATCGGTTCTGAGAAGTTACAGGTGTGGCGCACCCGTACACAATTGCCCAATCCAACTGCCGATTTATCCGTCACATGGGCCTATCTCATATACCTACAGTACTACTGCAGTTTCTCAAACCTTCTACAAGGTTCCTATGTGTTAAGAAGGAAATTTCTTGAATATTCGGATCCTGAATCAAACAAGAACCAAATGAAAATAAACGTAAACGAAACAAATACGTCTACGGGTAAGGTCAATGGCGCATTCTCCAAAAGCGAAACAGTGAATCGCCGTTTAGAGGCTGGCTGTGAAAAGTAAAAGTCTCGGATGGCTTTGTGAGGGGATGAATGGAATGTTGTTCGCTATAGATACGAATATAGATAGTAGGAGACGATCTCGAATTTCAACATTGAACTAGTCGCCAGCCTTTGCAAGACGTCGGCAATCGGCGTGAAATCATGTCTAATTCAAGTGTGACAAGTTAGGGGATCCTTGTCGGGCCGAAAAGTCGAAGACCGATCGGCTTAGCACGTCAAACTCTGAATGGACCGTCATAAAAATGGGTCTAGCCGAGTTGGAGTTTCCTCGGGGACAAATACTTCATGGGCTACAATGGGAATATGTTGAAGTTCAATTTTCATTGAAGGTCAAGCAAGGAACTACGTCATCCCATTGTGAACAGTTCAGCAACTGCCGTAGCCCCACGTCCCTATTATCAAGAAATTTTACTGTGACACTTGTAGTTCTTCTTTCTTTTTTCGGTATTTCAGGGGTTCCAATGACCATTTGTGAGTGCCTGGAGAATCTAGTCGTAGTTTACGTAAAAACGATTTATTCTTCACAAATACCAGTATAACAAAAGTTGAAAATTCAAAAAAGAGCTTCTAAAAGAATCAGTGACTGTAGAGATTAAAGAGAACAAAGAAATAGTGGTAATATCACGAATTACCAAACAGCAGCAACATACCCACCATACCTGCAAGCCACCTACCATTGGTTATCGTGGATAACCCACCAATCAACAAATTTCTACCTCACCTTTTTTCCGCCCTTGACGCGCGTAGGTCCCCCACTACCATTTTAAATGGGAAGCACCTTGACACCTTCAACGAAGAAAGGAGAGGTCCGATCCAATATCAACGAAAAACATAACAAACACTTCGGAACTTCTGTCAAAGGATAAAAGGTAAAAGGTACAAACAAGTAATGAGATCGCTACTTCCAATGAGATACCAAGAGGAAAAGTTACATAAACTGGTAAGATGAAGTTCAACGGGTTTTGTGGTAGTACGCAAGATGTCAAACCATTGAAGGGTTGAACTAAGTGAACAAACGACGCTTGGCTCTTGCAGAAGCTCTGGTGTTGGGTGCTCGTGTTTTCTTCACCAGATACCCACGTTCATTTATGACATACTTAATACCGTCCAAACCCAGGTCTGGAGACTGGAGCCCATTTTTGTCACCTGAAAATACTTGTAAAAGAATAATCAAAACATGTCCTATAATAAATACAAATGAAAGTAATCCTAAAGAAATAACTGTAGATGAAGCCCCATCATTGTACCGTAGTTTCTAAGATTAGTTTTTTTGGGCATGCCGCGCTCGCTCCTCACGCGATGAAGGGGGGAATTCCAATTTCCGTAGAAATCACGGTAATAGCCGCGAAACCACTGATGCTCAAAGCGGGATTTCGGGTATAGGAATTAGGAATCAATACATTTCTGCTTAAGGTGGAATTGTTTTTCACTCTCGCAATGGTTCAATCTGGTGGAATACTTCTTATAATTCGTACTTCGACGCTCTGTTGGATGTTTAGGTTTCACCATGTAATAATGCCATGTAATAAAATTAACAAAAACTTTCGAAAAAATGCACTGTCCATTACCGGGTGTATGTACATTCGTGC
>UZAF01018979.1:0-21079 GCA_900617895.1 Haemonchus placei
AGCTGAATGAGCCGGAACCGGGAGTAGCCCCAACAGATAGCCGGCTACGACCAGATCAACGGCTTATGGAAGAGGGCAAGTGCGTGGGAATTTTTGTTTTTTCTTATTACAATGTAATTTGGTTAATCTCAGGAGATTTGTATGACGTGACGACTTTTTGAGTGTTTTGAGTGTCGTTATGTTTTCAGATGGGACGAGGCTAATAGTAAAAAGCTTGAGCTCGAAGAAAAACAGCGAGCCGTGCGGAGAAAACGTGAAGCACAACTAGAGAAAGCCATGCAACAAGGTGCGCTCTCGAATGGTATACTTTCACTTTAAAGTTTTCCAAAATTATTGTCGCGGCCCCTCGTATTTGTTTTTATGAAACCTGCAAATGTAAACTGGTTACAGTCAATTGACTCAAACGATTGAGCTAGGAGGAATATTCTGTTTATTCTATGCCCATCCTGCGAATTCTTGCTTTCCAAATAAGCAACAGGGTAGCGCCGAGTGTTGCTGTATCACATACATGTCCCGGGGATGAGATTCCGGACTGACCGTCACCCGAACCAACTATGTCTTTATCAACCAGGATCAGTTAGTTGGCGCCTGACTCGTTTGGTAGTATAAAAAGCACTGACTGTACATTGGCTGGTCATTGCAAATCTTTATCTAGGCCTGTATAAGCCTTATACGCATTCAAACGTCGCTACGATTCCAAATGGAAGTCAAATGCAGGGCGCATCTCAAGACGGGATTGATTAACAACAAGAGACTGTTTTCTTGATTCTTCAAGTTATATATCCGTGCCCCGGGGCGCACTGAATGGAAGCTTTATGGAAAGGAGGAATAAGAAGTAAAAGGAAAAATTGGCGTTATGTTCCACTAACGAAGGATTCAACTCTTATGTGGCCAGTTAAGGAATATTTCGTGGCAAATGATCATTTATAATCGGTCAATGATCATTTAAGTTTAAGTGACCCGCAGAAACTAACTTCACGTCATTCCGGACCGCCCCTCATTCTTCCCTCCCTCCATTGTTTAATGTTCCGTTGCTTCAGGCATCCCAAAAGTCAGGAGGTCATATAATTCAAAATTCATTGCTGAATTTCAGGTCTGTCGTACGAAGAATATCAGCCAAAATGGTTCCAAAAAACTCAGGATGAGATCACAGGCACACTTATTCATAAGTATCTCGGCGAGTATTGGGAAAAGAAAGAACAAGGCGACTGGTCGGGTTGTCCAACAATATTTTGATCTTCTAACTGCTTAATCGTTATATTTTCTTTCGAATATGCGTTTTAACAATCTCCAATTGATTTTGTTCACTCAGAAAGTTTTTTTGGAAATCAGCAAAATCATATAAGCATTTGGCGTCATTCATAACGCCCTTTAATATGTAGATAACATGTGGTTAGGTGACGAGCTGTGATGTAGATATTGCCTTAATGTTCGATAACTATCATTTGTATAGCAGTAGATGTCCCGGTATTTAAGCACGGCATTCATGAATGGTCCTTGTGTAAGCCCCCTCCCCCCCCTCACCCCTAACAATGACTGACTGATTAAGGGTTCCCAATCGATTATTTTCTCTTTTTGCTTTTCTCTTATTAGGTTGTGACACGATGATGTGCTTTTCCTCCTCTAATCGATAATTCGAATCGATTAATGATATGTCCCTTATGAATATCGATCGCATCGTTTTGTGGTTTTTCATTTGTACCTGTATGTCAATGGTTGCTGCCGATGATTTTCATTGCTAATATGTCGTCTATGTTTACCCGGGATATCGGAGGTTAGTTGCCAAATTTAGGTAAAGTATTCATAGTAGCTGTTTTGTATATGTAATTTTACTAATCTTTCGTTTTATGGGCACACAGGGCACCGTAACGTCGTCATTTATCAGTAACTCGTTTTAATAGTGTCATTTGTAAATGTATATCTGTAGAAGAAACAAGAAAGTTAACATTTTGAAGACTCGATAGTGTTGTTGTATGAAAGTCGTTTTTGTAACGAATTTTTATCCTATTTTTTCTTATTTTTGTTTATAAACTGAAAGAAATTGTCGTTTTTTTTTTTGATGTTTCTACGGTTCTTTTTCGTGTTTGAAGGATTTGTCAGAAAGCATGAAGGTGGGGGAAAATGTGAGTCAGCGGTTGGGAATGCGTGGCACCGCCCATCCGCGCATTCCATACAGCCTATGGATGACTGCAATGTACGAGTTTCCACTTCGATTCTTCGCAGGTTTAGTTCCATATAGGAACAACTGAGATTGGCTAGAAGCTTAATCATGGTCGTTCTATCACAGGGAAATTAGTAAGAGGTGTTGAAGGTGGCGGGACAACTAGCCAACATCCCTGACTAGGCATGCTGCGTGGCGAGACAACTAGCTAAAAGTCGCGTCGCGTTCTGGGTGGGTCGGGGCCCCTGTGCACCTTCAGAAAGCGGGAGTGTTTAGGTATCGCTCAAGATGCGATGAATGTCCTTTTAAAGCACAACCCATTCTGTGAGATTTCTAAGCGGTTCCGACGGTACCGCTTGAAGGGTGCGGCATTCATTTATTTTAAGTTCTGTCTCAACTTGCCACTCGCGACTTATCAAAAAGTGGCTCTGTTGTAGTGATAATTGAAATGAAGGAAGACCTGTACAAGTCTATTTACGGCATCCTCTAATTGTGGGATATACTTCTTCACCATAGTAAAATGGGATTAGGAAGAGGTTTACGCTAGTGCAACCAGTTGATGCTACCAAGTTGTGATTGGCCTGTCGTTAACGCCTTCGTCAACAGGCCATGAGAAAAGTGATCATTGAGCGATTTTCCCTCTCATTACCTCAGAGGCCTTCATCAGCTATACGGTGACTGTGCCATCTCTTGTTGTCTTGGAGAATGTTTTTCCACACAGAGGTGAGATTGGGTAAGCCTTGGCGATCGTTAGACCAGTTGTCCTTGCTCTGGGAGGGTGATTAACCCTGTAATTTCCGCGTATCGGAGTGTGAGGATGAATTTTGGATTTTCAATGGATGATTACGGTATTCTTCCCGAAACCGGTGTCACATGTGTGCCTGGGATCGTGGGAATTCGGGTGCAGAGTCCGCCTCCCTTTTGGGGGATACCGTGTAAAGATGTAAGGCAGTTACTCCCTTCTGTTGGATTGTAAGTGCACAGAGCTGAAGTTATGTTGCCTGGTAATCAAGGGTATCGCTGCGAACGCAACCGGTTAATAATCCATGGATTGAGCTGTAGCGCTTCGGTAGTTTGTTGGAGGAATTCGCTACACGCGACGAACGGTAAGAGCCGGTAAGAGCTGTGTATGGCAAGAGCTGAGTTTGAGTAAATCAACCGTAACCTATACTGTGGCAAAAACCTATCGCAAGCAGCGAATACGCCCTGTTCCTATCCTCCTGACCTAAGCTACACATCTTGTTTGGGTGGATAGGTTATGCAAACTTTTAATAGCCATTCCCCCAGAATCATCGCAGACAATATGTTACTTGGTGGTTGAGAGAACGACAAAAAGGCTGATGATTCTCCAATAGCAATCCTCCATTTTCCTAACGCATTCCCATAGCAATTAGAATTGCAAAAACGGTTCCTTCGTGGTTTCACATGTGTGTTAACCATGCATTGTCGAAATTCCGTTGATATCGCTGGTAAGTCACATTCTTTCGTTGCCTGGTGGAAATGTGTCGCCTTCTAGTTCTTCACCAAGATGGATTCTCTCGATGTTTCTTCAATTTCTTCTTTTTCATTGGCCATCCTTGTTGGGCCTTTCAGTTGTTCATTCCCGGTGAACAAAGCGTTTAACCCTAATCTACTCCTCAGAATCCGTGTATCTCACCGTACAGTAGCCAGACTGCGATCCTGAGTGAATTGGTGGGTGCAAATGGTCTCATTCTACAGTATTTCCAGTATTTCCGACTCCTCATAGTCGCTCTGTGCCATTCCTACCACTGGTTGTACGTAGGTTGCCTTTTATATTTTGAGATTTGAAAACAGAAACAAATACTATTTATTGAAAATCGCTTTACTGCCTTTCAAAATTCTCCACATTAAGATCTATACACTTTTGCACGGGCTCGAACCAATTTTCCAAGCACTTTTGCCACTCTGATGTAGGTAACTCTAAAACATGGATTCTGAACGCAACAACGGCTTCTTCAGGTGTCGAAAAACGTTGACCTCTCATTTTATTTTTTACGTTCGGGATAAGAAGAAGTCACTCGGGGACTACATGGCTGATGACCTGTCAAATCGTTGTTTTGAGTGCTCAAAAATGAGTTGTTTGAGCCGATGTGTGGGAGCTCACATTGTCGTGGTCAAGAGTGATCCGTTTTCAGCAGTTGATTTTCCTAATTTTTTGGAAGTCAACTGGCAACCAAATGGTTGTATTCCACTCAGAATTGAATGTTCTGCTTGTTCTAGTGGTGCGGTTGCGACATGTTCAGTTTTCCCAAAGAAACAGGAGATCAACTGCTCGGAAGTGCTTGGTGCGCGGACAGCTTTTGTTGGATTTGGCTTATCTTGAAATTCCCATACGGTCGACTGCTGTTTCCTTTCGGGCTCATGCGCATAAATCCATGATCCATCACCTGTCTCGATGACATAGATGTGTTCCGAAGCACCGCGATCGTATTTTTTGATCATTTCTTTCGACCAGTCGACACGAGTCCCTTTTTTGGGAGATTGGCAAATTTTTCAAAAACAATTTTTTTACAGTCAAATGTTCATGCAATATTGAATATATGCTGGTCCCATTAATGCCTAGGGTTGTTCCAATNATAGCCATTGATCGACTACTATTGGCTATCGTGTAATGTGCCCACGCAAAGTCTGAACGCGACCACTGTCGGTAATTAGTAGCATAAATCCAAAAAATTGCAAGATTTGTTCCGCCTGCCTAGTTGCCTAGTTCCTTCCTTTTTTGACTCTTGACCTTGTTCAGCTTTTTCAGTGTCAACGTAATCGTACTTCAAAAACAAGGTTTCAGGAGGTCAAAAAGGGAACCAGCACGTTTCCTAAGCCAATTCTAGCTAATGTTTGATGGCCGCATGCACCAGAGACTCGGAAATCGGGAGGATCGGACGTCATGCCCTGTTTTGATGACGGTCCTAGAAAAGTGGTTCTGGCTGTATTCTCAGGACGTTTAACCAACATCGGTGAGGGAACAAGTCAGAAGGTCTCATGGAAGCAGTTAGCAAGGGCAATGTTCATTTATCTACTTGTGCGAGGAATGCCCATTGGACTTGAGTAATTGTCAACTTGGACGAGTGGTGACGTTACTGGTGCACGCTCGAGGAAATCGTTGGTCAGTGAGACGACAGGTGGAGCAGGTAGTTGGAATTTCAGCGATAGGCCCCAACTATTTGAAGGCTCGTTGTTAGTTCACGATGGAAGTGTTTTTCAGGTTTCTCCATGGGATAAATCTGTGACACCAAGGCTAGCACAAGAGACGTTGTCGGGTCAAAAAATGGTCTAAATAGGGCGTAATAAGAGCCTCAAAACCGGTTTAGTCGACGTATACACCCGAAGTAGGACGAGTTTTCACGACACTGAGGAGTCTGTAGAGGTTACACCATTCGCATCTGAGCGCACACGTTGCACGCAGGCAGCTTACTGTAGACAACAGTACGCAATGGCGCGCATCTTTGAGCAGCTCGTCCAAGTACTCTTTCCATCTACTTTTGTCGTCATAATCTCGTCCAACCCCGAATTTTAGTGCTTTTTTAAAGCCTCATACTATACTTCTCTGAACATGCCGATTTTCGCGTTGCTTTCTTCGCTACTATTCTGAGCTGCTACTTCCGTTACTCCTCTAAAATTTGAGATTACTCCGGAGAGTTCAAAAGAAACGGTATCCTTGTGTCGCAAAGATGGCCAGGGGTACATCTTGGGTCGCATAGTCGTTTTCAATCCTGACTAGCAGAACTGGTGGATTTCTGGACTACCAAGGACTGTCCGTTCGCACTAAATTGCTTCACTCTCCCTTTGCAAGTACTGCGACCGGTTTTTGTATTCTGATAAAGTGATCGATAGCATGATAAGGGTATAGTTTACAATTGGAAGTGGCCAGGTACTGTTATTGATAGCCCTCAATACTGTTGTGATCAATCTTCTTTACCACTATCTTTCCTAGTACAGTGAGGAAGTTTTTCCGGAGTTTTTTAGTCTTTCACAATCTTTTGGGCATTCGATCTGACAGAGCGGTTAGGGGGAGGGGGTAAAGAAAAATTTGAAGTTCTCTAGCTGTCATGGGGATCCAGAAATGCTCAAATCTTAGTTATTGTCGGGAAGGAGAAAATGATCACCTTCCCATCTTAGAATGAGGAAAAGACTGACCCGAAAAGACCGGCTCAAAATTGAGCACCTAATGGGACAGATTTACTTCTAGTCACAAATGAGTAAATATAATCGAAAAATTTAACGTTACAGCTTTTCCTAGTCAGTTGGTTGATTCCGTGCGCCCCGTATTCGGCTTGTATTAAGTATTATAATGGCATTTCATGTATATGTGGCCCATACAGTGGCTTTCGGTGGCCAGCCAATGTGCGAGTCGGTGCTTTTATCCTCCTCGGCGATCTAGTACCAACTAACCAATCCAGGCGGGACGGAAGGTTTGGTTGGCCTGGGCGAGTATCGGTCTGGGATTCGATCCACGAACTATGCGTGTGCAATAGTGCGCCACTTGCCACTGCAGCACCTCTTCCCGATTGAAATTATTCATGATCATCGCCAATTTTATCGAACCAATTTTGTTTGGAAAAGGTCTGCTCGAGGCAGCTAATTCCAGTTCATTGACCGCTTGCTTGCTAGAAATGTGCCTTCTGCCATAGCATCACGATCGCGTAACAACCGTAATGTACTACGGCTTTGATAACTCGAGGTGTTTCCCTGGTAAAGTTACTGTAGAGTTGTGAAATTACTGTAGAAAGTAATACTGTACAACCAGCCCTCCAATAGATTATGGTTGGTTAACGTTCAAACGATGCATTTTATGGATTTGGAGAATTTTTCATAAAAGGAACTCAAATGCACAGTTCACGACGAAAATGGCTTATGAGATATCCTCCCAGGATAAATCTGTGGCCACCTCGTGTACCATATGTGGCGCTATCAGGTCGTAAAACAGCCTGGATAGGGCGTTATAAAGGCTCAAAGATTGTATCGTGTGTATCCTCGGACGAGTTTCACCGGCATTGTAGAGGCTTTATCATTCACAAGGGGACCCATGGAGAGGGTTTAAACAACTTGTCAGGGCCCACAGCGGCGTGAAAGGAAGTTCTGGACAGTTCTGGCTTGATGTAGACATTTTTACGCTATTGCAACAATTGAAATCTCGTTCAATACCCCTTCCGTGTCATTTCCGTCACGGTAATCTCGTACGACCTCTATTTGCACCACTCTTAGGAAGCCTTCTTTCTCGCCGTGGCGACGGATTTTCTCGCTTTTTTCACCACCGATGCACTATTCCCAACCAATACTTCCGTTTTTCGACTTAAAAATGTTACCTCGAGATTGTCGTGAACTGTGCCCTTAACGACAGTCAAAGTGACCCACTCTAGCATCAAATTCATCAACGATTACCTTTCTCGGCCTAACTTAACTGAGAAAGTGGCTGCACACTTTTTTTCTGATTCCCTGTTACTTCTCACGATCTGGTTAGTTGATTGATAATATGATACGAGTTCAGAAAATGAAGGATCGATATGTCGAAACTTCTATTTCATCACTCCATCCTCTCCTGTCTTGTTGAAGCAACCCTCCGTTGTTTTGATAATCTCTCAATGCGTTCGATCCATCGAGTGACACATCTCTGCCATTTCAAAATAATCAATTAATCGATTAATATTGATCGCATTGCTATTTGACGTCTACCTTTCCGTTACATAAGCCATTAATAACCTCTACCTAGACCACTTACTGGTTGCATATAAGCCAACTTGTCTACTTTTCTGTGAACTCACTCGAGCCGCTCATCCTAGAAATCTGATTAAACTTCAAAAGTATAGTTCGTTTTTGCACGATCCTCTGATTCTGATTCTGATCCATTCCTTCTGATTTCCGATTTCTCAAACATAACTAATGATTGTGTGATCGAAAACAAGGTCTTTTGGCGCTGATCAATCAATTGGGAATGCGCCACGAACTCAACTTCCACTGAGAACTGCGGTTTTGTTTGTTTTTGAATGCATGTTTGGTTTATACAATGGCTTGTGGTAGCCGGTTGGTGTAGAAATCAGCGCTCTTATACTCGCACTTGACTGTGGTACCAGTTAAGCAATCCGTAAGGATGGAAGGCTTTGTTGGCTCAGGCGGGAGCTAAGCCGGGATTGTCCTCGGGGCCATGCGTGAGATAGTAGGCCATCTGGCTCTCACCTCCACTAAGCTTATAGCTATGATTTTTGTAAACATTTTTTCAGCAGTTTAATGTTGGCTGTTTTTGTCATCTGTAAAAGGTGAGTTGAATAAGGGAGATCAGGGCCTCAGAGCCAATTGACAAGAAGGAAGGGTTGTTTATGAACGTAGCTTGTTCTGAAGATGTGTTCTGCGAAACATCTCGTAGCTACCTATCCAACCTGTTCAAGAACCTCCAGAAACTTTTTCGGAATGAGCATTGGATTTTGGTAAGGCGACAAGATCAGCTTTTCAGATCCGTTTTTTCGGGAACAGGTCAGGTCACTGGTTAACTGAATAACTCTGGATCCAGTAAGGTCCATAGTAAATCAGACTTATCGCAATCGCTCGTTCTTTTTCAGTCGAATCTAACTATTTCATCGGTGTTGTAGAAGTTCAGGTGAGACAAAAAATATATCGGGAACCGGAAAACCAGAACTTGCTGGTTACGAGAACTCCGATAAAAATTGAATGGGCCATCTAACGCCGCAGTTATATGGGATCGTTAAAGGTCATCGGCCATTTATATGGTTGAAGAATGACTAAAGAAGATGTAAAGGGCCGCCTTTTTATTTCGACTATTTTGATGTTTACGATCATTTCTTTTTCTGCCAGAACTGGCTACTACGATGCTGAAACGAATTCGGGTCAATTGCCTCAACTTGGGGTGGTCTGCAATCTCGTTACAGCCTCCTCACAGTTCGCCTTTCATTTCTCGACGCGGCCCGGTTACTTTGGTCATACTTCAGTCACCTGCTCTTCGTCATCACCACCATCATTATTCCCACCCACAAACATCTGACTGCGGGGATCCTCATTTGAGAGTGGGATGTAGCTACTGGAGTAATCGTAATCAGAGGACAAGGGAGGGACAAGTGCCAGGTTGTAAGTTGTATTGGTATTTGACGTCTTTTTTCCGTTATATGAGCTCTAAGTAATCGCTCTATAAGATACTAAATGAACTAAGGCATAGGTGGTGTAGTGGAAAGCGGCGCGCTGTTACGCACGTATGGCCACATGTTCGAAGCCTGGATCGTACGGCTTACACCAGACAAGCCTCCCATCCTCTATAGCTATAGTTGACTAGGTACCAAAATCATCTTGTAGAATAAAAGCGCTGAATTGTATAGTGGTCTCGGCGAATCCGAGCGGATGTTGAGTGCATGGCGCAACCAAATAGACTATTCGATGTGTTGCCTATCGGGTTGCACCATTCACCTATAGCGGCTGCCTACTGGTTCTTCTTGTATAAGTAATAGGATTTTACACAGTTGTATACCGGTCGGACGAAAGAAATCGATCGCCTCGTACCGTAACCATAATATGATCACTATAATCCTCATGTCCTCGTATTCATTAGCTTCAAAAGAAAAGTAGAGTGATCTAGTCTTACAGGAAAGTAACGGAAGGAGCGATCATATTATGGTTACGGTAAAGTAGTTATCGTAATCGCCATCTTTATTGACGCTATGACACCCGATCTATAACATGACTAAGCTACGACATACAGGAGGAGCTCTAAAAAGGCCATTTGAAAATGATTCCCCTTCTTTGCTTAGTTCCTCGTTATGAATGAACCTTCACTCTGTCCAGGTCTATCTTCACCCTATCCTTCTGAAATAGCAACTACTGTACATTTTTTGATTCACTTATCAAAACTATTTAGTGGACTTACATACAATAATGAAGCCCCCTTGAGTTCGATCTTTATCGAAGTTCGTCTCTCAATGGATCCCGGCATTCTCCTTCTCCTGTACCTTCCAGTTCCTAAGCTGTACGGTCAAGATTTTCGACCAATCCTTTGACGTTCCGGCTTTTTCGTATTCTTTGAAGCCTGGAAAAACGAAAGCCACTCGAGAAACTCTGAGCTCAAGCACCATTTCTACCTACCGGACAAATTCCGGAGACCAGCTAAATTAAGATTGGCTAAAAATCTCGGTCGTGTAGTTTTAGGAGTAAAGGGTTCGTTAAAATGTTCTCATCCCGGTCAGAACTTCAGAAACTTGATACGTCATGCAAAAATGCAAATACTCAGTCTTACAGTGTGTTCAGCTCGGAATAACTGCTCTAAAAGGGCCAAAGAGCAGAAACTCTGTACAGAATCATCAATACAAGCGAGTGTCTCACTGGTACTGAGAGTGGCACTTTTACAACAGTTGTAAGGCGTGAAACGACGTGAAACATACTTCAAAGTGAGGCACCTTCATTTGGTGACGTCTCGTAACTTGCTTTGACCGCCAAAGCAACAACACAATTTAAACGACGCCGCAATTCTAGTACGGTACCTTTTTACAGCGTAAAAATGTCGCCGCTCGTGACGCCTTTTCGTTTCTTTTCTTTTCGAGTTGTTACTCTTTGTTAACGTTCTCTGAGTGGTTTCGGTTGTTATTTATTACCTAAGTGGCAATTTACCTACGTTTAAAGACTTACTCTTCGTCTTACTTACCAACTTTTCCTATCCTTCTACCGGTTGATCAATTTTCTGTCTTTTTCCTAAATTGATCAGGTTTCGGAGGTGGTTTCTTATGTTAATTGAACCGTTCAACTGATTTTTACTAGGCTCCTTTTTACTTTTACGATTCGTGTGTATCTAACCTTATTTGAATAGGAACTGGTTTCGTTTTTTATTGTTCGGCCATGAAGAGACTACTATTAGTCGGTTTTTGTAAGCAGTTAGAAGAGAAGGTGCTTCGGTGGTGGTGACTCTTTGAATTTCATGTTAAAATCACTTTAAATTTCTCTTTTTTGCCGCAAGTTTTTTCTTCGTGGGTACGAGCAGGTGATGTCGCGTTCATTTGATGGATAAGCACTTGGCTTTGGTGTTTTTGAATACTCATTCATCTTCCCCGTAATTAGTGTCAGAAGTATGTTTGGGAGATAAATTCGATTTGCATTTCGTGTTTGGGCAAAGTGCTACGTGTTCTAGCCTGCTTCCTCAGGGTCTCTGAAGTAGGCAGTGGTCCTTTTAAGGGCAATTTTATCTTTCCACAAGCTTTTTGTTCTGCGTATCCACTATTGAATTGATCAAGTCGGTCTCTGAACCACTCATCCTCCGAAATTTTTCGATTTGGAAGCTTTTTTCATGGGGTCTTGAAGTACTTCTTTTATTGCGCCTTTACGATTTCTCTTGAAAGCCCACAAAGAAAACGCTGATGTCATTAAAAGCTTCCACAGGTTATGAGATTGCTCTCCATGGTGATTGGATCGTAAGAAAAGAAAATCTATTTGTTCTTTCCGAGCGAAAGAGATTAATAACAAAACACGTGGAATTCATTATAGAAACGCAGACGGGATCAAGTGATGTGCGTAAGAAATCATTTTAATTCCATGGTTTGATTGCGAAGGGTTGTCGTTCATTTTGTGATTTCGTTTTTCTTTTCAAATTCATTTCCCCTTCCACATTTCAAAGCAGACCTTTTTTTGAGCGAATCAGATCATGTAGATTAGTGGTTGAGGCGAGGTGGAGGGAGGCTTTTGAGTAATGTTTATGAGTGCCGTGTCGGAGCGCTTGACCCGATTGAAAATGAGGTCACTTTTATGGATCTCAATTCCCATTTAAGAAATCTCCCCAAACGACCGTAGCCCGACTGATTGGAAACTCCCGGTTCAAGAATTCCATTTGGAAAGTCCTCCATTCCTATCTTTGCCTTGCTAACTGTGACGAAACATTGATTGCTGTCTTCTTATCACAGCCGTGCGTACGTATTGACGTGATAATGACCTCGTGATTTTTGAAAGCAAAACGCGGATCATTTTGATAATTTTCTTTCAATAAGTGCTTTGCTAATATGTAATGTCCGAAAAGTGGTGTTCAAAAAATGCTCCTATATTGTGTTCGATCGTAGTCGTGGAATTAAAATGTCATAATAACAATACCGCTCGGTTCTTTTCGGATTGACCTGTTATTATTGAGAGACTAACATTTTTTCCTTCAACAGAATGGCGGACGAATCAGGGAAGGACGGATCCTCATCCAATGCAACGCGAACACGAAAACTTCGTCCCGAAATTCAAATATATCGACCAGGTATGGCAAGCTACTACGTACTGTGTTGTTTTACCTCACTAGTTTTTGTGCCCACATATTTGGATCATTTTCCATCGTCGTATAGAAACATAAGTAGCGGGGATAGAGGTATGCTGCCTATAATATTGAGTATAAGCTTGATTTCACTGGAGAATGCTGCGAAAATCGTCGAGCTCTTTAGGTAGAATAAAACTGCTTACGTTGGCGTTAAATTCATTTTACAGTCTGTGCAAAGTTCTCGTTACTATGTTTCCCCGAGAAAAACTGCGCACCTGGCCACCTTGTTTAACAGAATTTGAATTGGTAATGCCTAACAGTGAAGGTGTTCGCTATAAACGAAGTGCCGTTGCCACTTTTTATATGATTAACTGCATACGTTGTCATTATGCCTTTCATTATGGTCCTTTTTAATGGGCCGTTTTTACGCTGTAATGACTAGTTCGATGCCTCTACTAAAAGTCTGCTCTCCGTGGAGTTGTGCTAATGAATGGTTTGTTTTTTCTAGCCTTAGCAAAAGCACCTTTTCGTTGGAACTGCGAATGAACTGTGCACTGTGACGCGTCTGGCAAATCTATAAAACATCTAAATCGTACGGATTCGTGTCGAGCTTTTCTGTTAATTTGCAGTGTACGATTCAACAGGGTGGCTGAATTCGATTTTGGTAGTTTAGGTGGTCCATGCTGCAGGTGGACTTGTGCTCTGTCAGAGCAGCTTTCATCGTGAAGGTTATTCTAGACGCCGCACTAGACCTAGAAACATTCTTTTTTATCTGATTCGATTCACGTAAGTGTAGGGGTGTTATCGATTATAGGAAAAAGCGGGCATGTCTCCCGTTGTCTCCATCGGTTTTCTGAACAGTGCTCTGGAATTCGTGCGTTGACGGAAAAAATAAAAGTGCAAACGTCCTGTGCCAAATAGCCGTTCTATGGCTGTGTTTGTCATGATCAGGAAAAAAACAAACACTAACGCGGGACACATTAGGGCTTTGAATAAGCCTCCATTAGATGAGAGTTAGCTTCAATATGAATAACTGTTGGTACTACAAGCGTTCGCAATAGGAGAAGCGAAGACGATGTTTGTTGTACCGTACGCTAACTGAATTAATCTGAATTTTTTTCTCACAGTACACCCAACGAGAACGAAGGCTGTGAAGACGTAAGAGAAAGTTAGTGCCACATTTTTTCTGTAATCTGATCTTGGAGTCTTTAGGTATGATGCGAAAAGGAACGGATGTCACAGCAAGTGGCCCTCCACCGAACGATTGTAAACCTCCTAGCGAACCGCCGAGGCAAAAGCGTCCTTCCCGAATTTCTCTAGAAAATAGTCGCGGAGGAGGTGAGATTTTAGAAAGACCTGAAGCATAGTTAATTTTGTTTCATTTTTTTATTTATAGCAAGGGCATACGAAACTACTAGCAGAAGACGTAGTAACGATACGGAATCTGTTCATTCTTGTGAGTTTGTTCAACGTTGATAATGTGTGAGCGCATTTTCACGAAAACTAAGGCAAAACTTTTTCGCCATGCTTTTTGCCAAAAATTTACTTGATATTCTTCTCTAATTTGGGAAAAAAGGAGCTTGGCTAGCACTGTGGTAATGTGGTAATTATGAATGCATTGTGGTATTTATGAATGCATTTTCATTTTTAAGTCGCAAACTTATGTGTTCCGTTCTCATAGCCGTATAGCTTTCTTCGAATTTATTCAACGACTATTATCGTTCTTTCATAGATTGTGGTGATTCCGGGAGCACAACACCCGATGCGGCGTCGATGTGCAGTGATCGACGAGATAGTTTCGGAAGAGGATCTGGAATGCGAACTTATTCGCGAGGCGGAGGTTATTCTAATAACAAGTGGGTCTACTTTTTGAGTCGGTTTTCTCAGTTTCTCATTATTTGTTTCACGTTACCGGATTTTTCCCTTCCTCTCAACCTTTGTTGGTTTACGCTTTTTTGGTCTGGACAATCGCCCATGTGGGTTCGGTGATTCGCGACCAACTTTTTATCGAAATCATAATTGTTTCATGGATTGGAGCTTGTCTCTGTGAATGGTTTTATAGTTAGTTTCAATATTTGATTAAAGCGGAACTCACATTGATGAAATTAGTTCTGCTTTGATGATCATAGCGACCTATCAAGAACGTGGGGAATAACCCGTCGTCACTAGCTATATTCTAGGAAAAATATTATTTTTGAAGGCAAATTTACAACTCTAACCATCACGAATTCACAAGTTCACCATCAAGCAGTAAAAGAGGCGCCCGCGATGGCGGAGGTCGACCAAACTACCGCATGTCACCGGGACAGGTAAGTTGTGATGCCCACTATAATACACGTGTTTGTGAATGCGTGTTTGTTTACTACACAGCATCGCGGGCGTAGAAGTAGTCATCACATTGCTTTCCTATATGAATGTTTACTTGTTTGTTGTAGGGAAATCGTGACGGAGTCAACGATAGAGTACCTAGTCCGAGATATTCATATGTAAGTCGCGTTATTAATTTGTAGAGGTTGGCCATCATTCAATGTTACTCTTTAAGAATTCCACCCAGTCGCTATACGATCCACAGCAACCTGAAGGCTATCTTGGTTATCGACAGAACTTTTCGAGTCGAGGTCGTGGTGGCAAAGCCGACATCGGTAGAGCACCATCACCTGTTCGATTTAAGCGCACGGTGTGTTTCTGTAGGATTTCGTTGTCTGAATAAACAAATCAGCAAACGAGGCTCTTATATCAATATTTACACAATGCAATGTCGAGAGCCAATTTGTCGTGAGCATCAAGGAGTTGAGATTTCTTTATAATGTAACGGGCGAGATCAATTCAGGCTCAAATCCAAAAAAACGAGCGAGCGTCGATGCGAGCAGAAGGGGGACAGCGGCGGAATGTTGGTAATCGACGAAGAAACGATTCTATCACCAGCACACAAAGCGAATGTCTTCCTCCGCCATCGGTGCGTTTCCAGTCCATTCTGTTTGATTTGTCGTGCACTTCCTATTAAAAAAACAGTGCCTCCGCATGAGGGCAGCTACCTCTTTGAGCTCCAGTAGGGGATGAAAATGAGCGCCATTCGGGCAGAGTGACCCTGTTAGTCCAGGAGATATAAGAATAAAGGTTTTGTTCAGGATCGACTGAATGTGGATACGTCTACGGAGACACGAAGTGTTGCCGGTGATGCACCGCAATCTCCATCGATGTCGTACATGCAATTATGCCAGTCCTTCGAATCGATTGGTTCATTTGATTGGAGTCGAGAGGTCGAATCTGAATATAACGCAAAGCATGGTGAAGACAAAGACGAGCATTCTATGAATCATCAAGACAGGCAAGTTTGTAATATTTCTATTTTTTTTTCTTTTTTCGTCAGTATTGGACTGGTTCTTGTGTTTCTTCTTCGAAGTGGTTACTAAAAAATTGAAAGGAGTAATGGTGGTCAGGGGGGGAGATGAAGGACTGATTTTTCCTTGCTCTTATTTCGGTACTTTTCAGTTGAGAACACCATTAAAAGCATTTTTGTGACGAACATCGTGTGTGTAGCCAGTATTTATATCAGTATTTTCAGAGGAGATTCCCAAGATCTTCACAATGGCTCACCACAAAAGGAATTCACCTATGGAGATGGACCACATTCGAACTACTCTATGCGTGGTATTTTGAGGATACCTCCTAGTTTCAGGAATGATCGAGGAAGAAATCGAAATGGTTAGTTTATTAGTAGGATTTCTTTCGGTGTTCAACGACTTTACCGACGACCGACCGACCGACGACGGCGATGGCTACGTGTTGACATGGCTGCACACTAATGGATCACGCAGCCTTGAGCGCAGTCTGTCCAGCCTTGTCAACACGTGACCAGTAACGCCGTCGATCGGTCGGTCGTTGAACCCTGGGAGCAGCCAATGATTCATTAGTTCCATGGTCTGCGACTAACATCGGCTTTAAAGTCGAGCAACTCGCCACTACTTCCTATTACGTAAATTCGAGGACTTCCCTGAACACAGGTCCAAGGGCCATTTCCAGTATATAAAGAACCTACACTGCCCCAAATTCACTAACTAGTATCATCTCAGCGTTCATCGACTACCTTTGTCCATGCCGTAGTGTAAACTTTTTCTCAAGTAAACTTGCTTTTATCCGATCTCTTTCTGTTCATTTTTTTGTTCTCTCCAACTTCCATATTCCACTTCAAGGACTTATTTAAGATAGCGATCGATCATCGTTACGTGGTAGCATAGTGGAGGAGGAGTTCGATGAGTCTTGTGAGCCTTCAAGCGGAGAATGCACACCAACGGAGGAGAGCGGAGACGAGAAGCACTGGAATAATCGAAGTAAGGCAACACATCTTTTTTCTTCTTTCGTTTATTTTTCTGATTTTAGTCACTTGTTGTTCTTATTTTCCGCTAGGAATCAAGGGTGTCGAAATGCTTAACCGAATTGCAGGGGCGCCACCAATGACTAAATTACGAAGTGATGGGTACAGTGGCGGCGATGACATTCACAAGGAGAACAGGGGTGGTCGTCTATTCGGACGTGTCACTGTTGACAGATCAAGAAGAGAACCCAACTCTTCGGAAGCAAAACCTTTGGCGGCGCGCTCCGCTAGAATCCTCATGCGAAATGAGCCAAGGACGTATAAGCCTCCAGCGATGCGGAGTAAGTATTACCAGTCATTATCAGCGACGTTTGCTGGTGATCTAGGTGGCCTAGAAATGGCTAGATACCCAGAGGAAGTAGGGGAAATATGGGAAATGAAACCCATATGAAATGAGGGGATTTTGAAAGTAGCACAGTTTTGATGGTTTGCTCTTTCCAGTGGCAGAGAGGAACGATACAGCTGCGCCGAGTGGTGTTGTTCGAAACAGGTGATCTGCATAATTTTCTTTATTATTTGTTTTTATGGCTAGTTTTTTGGCTATTGTTTTTAGTTGTAGTCTGTTAACAGTTTTATTTGTGTGTTTTATTTTGAACTAACCCAACTATGGTTAACCAAAAACTGTGTCATGGTGTATCACATATTTAATCATGCTTGTTCTTGTCATGTCTCTACTAACACTATTGTACTCTACCTCTACTTTTCTTTCTGAGTAAGATTCTTCACCGATCAATGCCAGTGTTTAAGGGGAAACTTCGCGTTCTTTGATATTAGCCCTTTGGTTTGGTTGTCCCCACTTCAACAGATTCTGGCTAGTGTAATGCCGGAAGTCAGAATGTAGCTTAGCTGATTTGAGGAAAAACTGCCTCGGCTTGAAGACCTTAAATGGTCATAGCTTTCAGCTTCTGATCTCTTTCATTATCTTTGGTGGCGTTTTAACGTAATATGACATGACGGTATTTCGATTCAATTTCGCTTTTATATGGTAATATTTTTGACGATTAATAATTTTAGGCTTTGCACCTAATAAACTTTCAAAGTAATTTGTTCATGAGTAGGGTTACCGTTTCGGCGGCCACTTTCAGTACTGATTTTAACTTTTTAGTCAAATTTCAACCCAATCAGTAATTTGTGAATTATTAAGATTTTGGAGCAGACCCTAAAAGTTGCATATGATGTATTAGTATACAAAGGCACGCGACATTCCGAAGTGTTCGTTTGAATGAAAGCCTTTGTCGCTCCTCCCTTCCCTTTTTCGTCTCTCTTTTGATCTGCTTTAAAAATTATTCCAGCACGATACTAGTACTTCTGAACTAAACATGCCCGCTATCATCTAGCTCCTATAACCGATGAAATTTGATCCTCCAATTTTTGAGTATAGTCTAAATAGATTTTTGGAAAGATCGAGGTTTCATCTAGCAGATTTACTTTAAAGTTTTCCCTTATCTTTTAGGTTGAAGCGAACAGTAGATCTACTAGGATGAGCTAACAAAGCCCATTCCTTGTAACTAAAATATTCTCAAATATTAACAAGCTTGATAACAAGTTTGACAGTTACAAAAGCGATGACCAAACAAAGTCGGAAAAAGTTTGAGCCGGCGCAGGAACTCTTGGCCTTCTCTTAGCCCTTTCTCAACCATTTTTAAAATCATGCCACATAGATGGTTTCATGTATCCGTCATTCCTCTACTTTTCGTCTTCATAAGCTTTCTAGATCCCATTTTTTTATCGCGAATTTTGTAGTCCAGAACACTTTCCAAACGTAGGTGAAGAGACTTTTCTTGAATGATCTCCTTCGTTTACCTGAATGTTAACGACACATTTTGTAGAGGTGTAAAGGAGAAAACTTATGGGTTGAGTCTGCTTACTGGAGACGAACGGGAGCAATAAAATTTTAATTTTAGCGAGGAAATGCCTGCCGCATCAGCTTCACCATCGAATCAACCTCGACAGATGACTGACTATCCGGTTTACCGCGAAATTGCCAAAAATCAGGGACCCAAAATGCAGAAGGTCGGCATGAATTACCACTTTCGTTTGCATTTATCGAATTTTCTTCCTGTTCCAAACTTGACTTTTGGTAGGGAATTATTTTCGGGTCCCTTGATCCCGGATTTGTAGCTGACGGCAAAGAAAAATTAATTTTTTTAAGGCTTTTCTCGGCGTTTTTTTTTTTTGATCACTTGTTTTTATTTTCACATAAAGCATGATTCGCGATCAATTTCAGATCAACGACTCCATTACATCTTTATTAACGAAGGTGCAACAAAGAGACGTGGCAGCCGCCGAAAAAATTGTGCAGCTGAGGTAATTTCTATTAGCTTTTTGAATACACCTCTCTTTGAAATAGTTACTATTCGCAAACCTAGTAGAGTGTTCCAGGTTCGAAGAGTATTAAGTTCTTCGAAAAGTGTCCATCGTATAATTCGCATAGTTGAGATTTTCCTGAAAAATCCTAACAGTTTTCATAGAATTACAATATAAGGCCATTCATTACCCACCAATGTGCGCATAACATTTCCGGTTCGCCCCATGCTATCACTGTACATCAACCAAAACTAGGCTCATCTTCCAGTTTATTTTTTCTGAATAGAAGGCTTTGGGGCTAGCCGCACACGGATTGCTCAGACGGGGCCTGAGGGCGGTATACTTGGTTTCGATAGACTTCAGGTTTGAAGATAAATTTTGTTTCCGAGTTGCTACTCTTGAAGCAAGGGTAGAGTGACTGTCCGTGGGTAGATATGGGCAGACTACTGGAATATTCTCTGCCGCCCCCATCATTTTCAATTGTTACCTCTTTAAGTTCGTTTTTCTCTTCTCTCTCTTTCTCTTTTTTCTTAGGTTTTTTTTCCTGACAACAGTATCCCAAGCCAAGTATTTCTGCCTTTATACTCACAATGGACAGAAGATTAAGTGATTCTGATTTCTCTCATTCACTTTAGCGGCGATTTATGTGAGATCTACTACGATGTGATGCTACGAGACATCTTTTTCACGTTCTCGATGAATCTTGAACAACATCTATGGAAACAGGCGTTTTACAAGCCAATCGAAGTATTCAAGACGATGGCCAATTCGCCGAAAGACAGCTCCCGAACGTTTCGTGCTCAGTTACTAGTATTGATCAATAAGGTATGATATCTCTTTCCTTTTTTTTTATATATTCTCTGGTTCTTATTCCGCTGATTTTTTGTCTGCTGACTTTATTTATGAGGATGGACGGGTGTAATCTGGTCAAATGGAACAGTCATAAATCTTAGATTATCCTTATTACTGAGTGATCATTTATTTTCCGAATTAATTCAGCTTCCATTTCGTAGTTTTTTTCGACCTACTTGTTCTAAAATATTTCTTGATTACTTATTTTTCAGGGTATCGTTTTCTATGAGCGCCTCATTGCCCTATATGAGAAAGAGCTTGATGTGGACGTACAAAAAGCCGCACTATTCCAATTTGATCGTGATGAAAACTTCTGGGACGTATGCTTGTCACCGAACACGCCCGACGCCGAGTCGAGTAGGCGGAAGGTACGTGTTTGAGTGGGATACGCTTCTCCAGTGCTGTGCATGCCTTTGCATTTAGTATCGATTGATTTGTATGTACTTCCTTTGTTTTATCGACATTTCGTGTTATCGCATCCGCATTTTCAGATAGCCCTTAAATCCTGCTCGCGACATCTGATCTCGCTTGGTGATCTGAAACGTTATCGGACTCTTGTTGAAGGCAGCGAAGATTACAGCGGGTCGAGAACGTAAGTACAGGTTTTCAATGATGATTTTCAGGAATTTGATGCATAGCATCCCACGCATCTATCAAACAAGGGCCAACTTTGAGAGCTAGACATGCTTTACTGTGATTTAGTATGTAAAATGCTTCGGTATTGTTTCGCTTCAATATCTTACTAGAAGCTGATTTTTCTTCAATTTTGAGAAACACTGAAGTCTTTGAATGGGAGTTGCCTAAGTGTGTTTCCAAAAATCTTTACTATTCCAGAATGTCGAATGTAAAATATTAAACCACCAGAGAAAGAGACACATTCCTTTGCCTCGCTCGGGGTGAGAAGATTAAATTACTATGGAAAAGACGTTACGTCTAGAAATCGATGATTACCCTGATTTTCCCAATGAGATAAACGGAGCGGCAGCTAGGCCCAAGAAATGCCTCTTGAAGTTTTGGTTAGGATTTTGGCGTCTTTTGCTACTTTAATATCGTAGTTGTTGCCACAAGTTTCGCTTCTATCGAGCGGCCCTAATCATTTAGACTCTTTTAAACCCCTAAACACGTATTTTGTCCTCTGCTGTTAGCATCT
>UZAF01018980.1:0-10441 GCA_900617895.1 Haemonchus placei
CCCCCTTCTCAGGAGTATTAACATTCTACCACCACCGGGGGAACCATGCCGTCTCTATACATAATATATCGAATATTGACAAGTGATTGGAGACACGTTATGCACATTCAACCGTTTATCAGCCAGGAAAAGAAAAGGTCGGAAGAAATTATCGGCTACAGCAAGCATCATTCATGAAATGGCCTATACAAGCACCATACATTTACACAAAAGCTACCCAAGTAATCAGATCGACAAAAGGCCTATACTTGGTTTTTTAGGGAAACGAAAGTGACGTCTTGAGGCACAACTCTATTAGATCCTCCGGAATCCATAAGTGCACTGTTTGCCATGCTGTTTTAATTGAAAGTTTGAAAAGCAGTCGAGATTTCTGTGAACGTTGAGTTATTTTTATAAAAGACTGGACGTTTTCCTTGATAACGAACGAAGTCACACCCAAAAACAAACGTGATTAGGTTCGATGGTTTTTAGTAAATGGTCATTAATCAACGGATGGTTACTTTTTTGAAAGAAAACGCAGTAAAAGGGTGGGATATTGGCTCGATTTGGCGAATTGTCATTGAAACTTGTTCATGTCAATAGGTTCCACTTAGGGGGTGTTCGCTGTCATCTGTCTTCCTGATGTCCTTGCTCCGATCCTATCACATCTTCACAATCGCTCTACTCGACTCCTTCGTTAATTGTTTTCCCCTTTAAGCTCTACATTTTCCGACACCAACAACAGCTCTACATCTTCTGTTGCTTTCCGTTGATATGGAAGAGAACCCCTCTGCGTTGGGGCTGCGAAGATAAGAAAGTATTAGGGATCGTTCTCATCGTGAGCCTATTTTTCAACTCTATTTAATTAATCTTGTCCAGCTTGTCATCACACAGGTGATATCCGCTACGATCTTAGAATAGAAACTTGAAAGAAAATTCGGTAAATCCATCATAAAAAAAAAGTCGAAACCGGTGATGCAGACAAGATAATCCAATCACCATGGGTACTTCAGCTGCAAGAAAAGTTTTGAAGAGAATGATAACCAGAGTAGAGTATGAGAGATCGACGGGGCTCCGAACTTGAGCTTCGATTTTTCTCTCATACGCACCCTTCCTTCTTCGCAATCTCGCTAGACCATATCACAACTGAAGAACGTTGTCTACGGTTCATGGTACTTTCGAGGTGAGCTTTTAAAGTTGAAAAGCGGAACTGTTGGTGGAGAATAGTGCTTCGGTGGCGGAAGTAGCTCGAAAATTCGCACAGTTCGTGAAATGTGAAGCTTATGAGATGTAGTGAAGACGTGAAATTGTGAGAGGCTACCAGAGACAATACATGATCAAAGAGTATTCGAGCGAGGTTTCATTAGCATCAATTGCTTGACAGAGCTGGCTAATCAAAACAAAAATGCTCAAAACCGGCTCCCACAATCGCCGTGGGTCACGACTATTTGTTTCTGTTCACAACATATGTGCGCCATTCAATGGTGCAACCTCTGCAACACAATCAAAACACGTCCACCTTTATGTGAGGACCTCGGCCACCTCGGTCCTTAAGCCTAACTGCACCCTACCCAGGCTAGTTTTCGACCCATTTATGTGGCATACCGAGTCATGATCTTGTCTTAGTTAAAAACAACAGAATTCAATCTTATCCTCAACCGTGCCTCTGAGCGTTATTCCCGCTGGAGGTCGCCTATGACACGTTGGCGGTACTTACGTAAGCAACGGAACCCGTTTGAATATGAGAGCAAGAAAAAGAAATGAAAAAAAGAAAGGAACCTGCCAATCACCATATTTTTCACCCCAGCAAGCACAAAGAACCAGCACACCTCGGAGGGGTGGAGATGTCATTTTGTATTCGGAAATAATATCAATATCCATAAATAAATAAAGGTAAACGGATACTAAACGACTGACTACTTCTTAGACTGTTCTCAAACGTTTGTAGCGCTGGCTATTCATTATCCGTTGTTAACGTTTTGGTGGTCAATCACCAAATGATTGCACTTGTATCCTACTTTACAATGTCAATGCCGAAATCGAATCAGATCCTCGAAGTCAGACGCAATTCTATACACGAAAAACCCGATCAGTCGCTTAAACATTTAATTTCGGTTCGCATAAGTGCTTCATTTTTCAGGAATGAATCAAGTTCTAGTCTTCTTATTTGTTATTGTCCAGCTGGTAACGCTATCCTTAGCTCAGTTCGGTTGGGGTCCTGGTTATGGAGGCTATCCAGGTCGTGGTTTCGGAGGTGGCTTCGGTCGTGGAATGAATCCGGAAGGTGATTTCCATTTCTGCGTTGATCCACACAACAGGCTGTCTCTTGCGAACTAAACAACCGGTTAAATCTATATGTTTTCCCATATTCAAACGTAGTGGGGAGTGAGTGAGGTGGGCTTTTTTCATTCCTTTTCATCCCACCTTTCTTCAACCTTGTCACGGCTCGGCACTCTGGGAAAGGTTTGCCGGGAATCGCGATTTGCTTTTCTTTTATTTTCCAGCGTTCAACTTGAATAGAGAAGTTTTGACGTTGTCCATAAGTTTCTACAACAGATATTTTCCAATGGAACACTTGGTCATGACCCTACTGCAATCCCAAGTCTACTTTGGCAAACTGATATCATAGGTTCTATCTGAATGACGTATTGATAGTTATTTACTATAACCGTGCCAGTGAGGTATTTCTGGAATATTGACTCCAAGGACGGTGGGCTAACTATAACAAAAATATTTTGAAAGTGGGTATTTTCGTGCTATCAAAAATCGGGCAATTAAAACCACTGGGTTGACTTAACATTTTTGTTATGATACCGTGCTTTTACAGTATAAACCTGGAAAACGAGATACAGGAACCATTGTGACCCTGCTATATACTAATTCACTGATCGCCCGCAATGTGCTATGGAAGTAAACTCCACACAGTTGAGCTTGATATAAGTTCGCATGGCAAGAAAGAGTAACCTTTTTTCAAAGATACCCCCCCCCCNCCCCCCCCCTCCCCATTTTCGGGATGGGCCCCCGCAGTCGACTAGCCAATACACCACTTCCGTTCGTTTATGGTAGTTTGTACCATGGAACCATGCTACTGCAAAGAAGTTGAATAGAGTTCAACTTCCAAAGTTGACAACAAATTCAGTTGCTCACCAAACCTTCCATCTCTCCGGAATCGTTTAATTGATACCAGAATCGTCTGGGAGGATAAAAGCGCTGAGCTGTATATCGGCTGGCCACCGCAAGTCATTGTATATGTATACACTTCGGTTTTGAATTGAAGTCTAAGTCGCATCCCTCAGACAAGATTGATCAACCTCCAAAGAATTTATCCATTTTTCATTGTGAATAATTCATAATATTTGCAGTTATGATGATGGACGCAATCGATGGAGCCATCTTGGGTGCAGTTGAAGGTGCCATGGAAGGAGCAATGTTCGGATAATGAATCACAATGATTGTTTTTGAGTGTGTGTACAAGAATTTTATAGATTCATCATTAGAATTTTTTCGACACTCTCGCTAAGTTGTGAGACAAAGTAATATGTTCATTGATGAAGATGTTTGATCGAAACGATCAGTCTTATTCTCGCCGGGCAACACAGTTTCGCCGAATTCTGATGCAGAAGTGCAAGCGCATGACGTAACCAATTTTGAAGAAACAGAACTATCGCGTAACCAGTCAGACCACGGAACGCACCCCTCTGATAATCAGAGAGCAAGCCATGATTATACGCTTACCTATCCTACAGTAACGTCTACATATGAGTAAATAGAGATACATATATGTGAATGTACCAAAGTCGCTAGGCGGAGGTGCTAGGCAATGCACTCCAACACGCGCGTAGCCTGCCAATCGAACACCGGATATACATATATCCATACCCTGCCAGGTCGACCAGTCCTTCCATCTCTCTGGGATCGGGCACTGATTGTATAGCGGCTGGTCACCGCAAGCCATATTACACTTATGCATTCGTAACGGTGAAATAATTTTGCCTGGATGGAAGCTTAATGCGGGAGCACTTACCAAAAACGGCAACGAGTCGCTTGAGTCACGACTGCTATAATAGTAAGATCAAGAACTCACGATCACGATGACTTACAACCACGATGCAAAGTCATATTGCTGATCCAGCTGAAACTTTTCCGGGAAATTACCAGGGCACAGGTATCCAGAAATTGCCGCTGAATCGCATAATTTTAGTGATTCAACAAGAAGTTAGCCTTGATAAAAAATAAGTAATACAATAGTCAGAGAACAATTAAGGAATCAGAGCAGATGTGCACGGTAAACATATTCGAAGTTTTTTTAGAGTTCGTTTCATTCCCTGTGCATTCCTTCAAATTATAATTTGTTACATATAACCTTGATTATACTCTTTTGTTCTCTCTTACACTACTGATGAGCACGGAGGGATTTTTTTTTGGGAGAATGGAGGAGAGAATGGATAAAGTTTTTTTGACAATGAAGAACCGCCCTTTTTTCATAAAGTCAAGGAGCTGATCATGAAGCGCCTGAGGCGGTAGAGGAATTCATATAATTCTCGCGGTGAAATGCTTCACAATCGCCAAGTAACTCACCAAGTAATCATTATCACAAGATGAATTGATTACCTCGTCAAGAGCTTCCCTATTCAACGCATCAGAAGAACATCGTCCTTAAGCTCATCTTTTCCAACACAGACTATCCTACATTGCTTTTCAGCACGAGCCAGAATTGAATCTCACACGGGCACTGTGAAGTTCATTCCCAGGAGCGTCATTTCCTAGGAACATCAGCTCGGTCACACGCTTTTCAGGGAATATGATTTTCCTAAAAATATCGTTTTGTGACTCCTGCAAAGACACTAGCAGTTCAAAAACCTATCATACCTGGCGTCTCAGAACGGGAGCAGCCCATGGGGGAGCATCGGTAACCTCGCTGAACTTCGATTTTCTGGAGTCGTAGGAGCACGGGAAAACGCCGCCACGCTGCGTGGCAGATTGATACCGAACATTGATTATGCTGACCCAAGGCCCACTTCATCTGACTTGGAAAGTAAACGAAAAATATGGTGGACTTTTATGAAGTGACGCTATTTGAACCACGTAGTGATATAATCGAGATTCAAGAAGTCTATTCAATACAGCGTGACTTCTTCGCCTTTGGAAAGAAGTTGTCATCAGTTCTCACCTCTGAAAGTGAAAAAAACCAATAATGCTCCTAAACTCAAAACACACCTCCAGCAATGTTATGATTGAGACAACCTAAATTTATGGGGAATGCTCTCCACCATCTACTGAATAGCGGGCAGTTTAAACAGCTGTGATAAAACTTGTATGTGTTCTATAAACTTGGAACAAAAAATTTATGAAGTCCTGAATGAGGAGTCGAGACTTGTAGTTACCTATGACGCAATTTAATAGTTCCACTTATATTTTTCAAACGTCACCCAACCACAGCTGATGGCAAGCATTAAGTAATTCTTAATTATTCCCCATCGATCGGAATGATAAATGCGTTAGAAATTTGCGGTACCAAAGCTTATTCGTCGCTGATCTGAAGGTGACATTAGCGTGATAGCCCGTCTGTCCATTGTATCCCATTTAATCAGAGCGACTGGATTTGAGCCCGTTTCTCAGAATTGATCTGAGAGTGATATTTTATCAAATCACGACGCATAATCTAGCAAACCGCACAGGTCTGCGTTTTCTCTCACAGTCGTTTCGATCGTCCGTCGGAGTATCTCACTTCAAAAAAATTTCTTCAAAACTTATCTTTTTAATGATCGTTGAATGAATTCTGTCGTGTATGTGTGGAACACTGGTAACTTCATCTTCACCAGGAGAATTTTGTTGTTTTGAACGATGGGACAGAAAATCGTGTATCCGCTGAAGATGAATGCAAATTTCAGTGGGCAGGACTTTGATAGAAATTTCCGCAGCGATATCGTAAGAGGTTTTGTCGACTTCTTTCCCTCTAATAAGCCATTCCAATTCCTCCTAAAGCTTTCTTCTTGTGGAGAAACTTCCATTCCTTTATCCAAGATGATCTGGTTTCTTTTCACAACAACTGACCAGACTACTCAGTGTACTCCGATATACTTCGACTTTAGGTAATTTACCAACTTGAAAAGCTGCATACGTTCTGCATGCAGCACAAGCCCTCTTGTCATCTACAGCACTGCATCTCCAGCAAAGCCAAGCTTACAATTAGTATCTATCAAAAGTCCTCTGTGAAGAAAATCGAAGGGTCCTTTGCTGAGCATTTTTATCATTTATCATTGTGGTTAATCAAGGATTACCCACTTTATTGTTTGTTTCATGCCTGCCTTTGAAATGTCAAGTTCAACACTGATCCGAACCCGAATCCATTTTCGATTTGGTTCTGTAAAGTGGTCGCCTGTCCCTTGCTCGAGCTGCACCCAAAAACAAATCTATCTTTATAAAAGCAAAATATGGTGCGTAAACAGAATATTTCCTGAAGAGATGCGAATCTAAATGGTATCCTCCTCATTAACATACAAAAATTAACAATAGCTAACTGTTCGAACAATGATGTCATTTTATGACATTCAAGCAAACCTTCCAGAAAGATGAATCGCATCCAGGCATTCAATTCTACTCAGGTTTCCAAACGAAAAATGACCAGGAAGAACTCTCCTTGCAATTAGTCACCAACGTAAACAATTCAACTCGGAGGTTTTCATGCTTTTCAATCAACTTTCCTTGTTAGGAGATTGAATTCGAGACACCTTTGCTTTTGTCAGATGGCGACTGACAATATGAGATGAACACAAGGTTTTATATAATTGAAAAAAAATACCTTCACCATGTGAAAAAGCGGTTGGCGGTGGTGTAGTAGCAAGTGGAACATCATCGCAGACGCACGACCACGGATTCGAATCCTGGTTTGATATCTGCCCTGGCAAGAGAAGGCCTCCTTACTTCCTGGGTCGGTTGATTGATACCACCAGACTTTGAGAAGATAAAAGCACTGCCTTCTACATTGTCTGGCCACTGTTTGTCTATGTATAAGCCCCATACGTTTCAAAAAGCCGCTACGATCCTGAATGCAAGTCGAATGCAGGGGCGCACCCCTCATGATTAGCATCCAAAGAATTTAACCTGACTTCATGTGAAAAGCGCTTGCTTCTGTCCTTCGTCGTATTTCAAGAAATTCGGGATTTACTGAGAAACACCTGGCGATGTCTGGTCAAACCATAACTTCAACACATTTTGTAGATTACTGCGCCAACCAACAAAAAACACCTGGCGATGTCTGGTCAAACCATAACTTCAACACATTTTGTAGATTACTGCGCCAACCAACAAAATAATTTTTTTGTTGAAGCTCTTCGTTGTTTCTCATTTTCATCGCTATTTCAATCGGCAGACCACATTTCTTTCTTTCGATACGATGACAACGACTCAGAATCTTTTCAGATGCTGCGAACACCTGTTTTCATTACTGCTTTGTTGATTTTCTTGGCGCCATCTCCAGTTTTCTGTCAATTCTACGGAGATCCGCATTACATGGATCCCCTTTATCATCCTGCGATACCACCTCCTTATACAAGACCACGACTTTACCCTCTCCCATATCCTCGACCGGGACAATACTTTTTCCCTTATGATCCTCATGGTGAGTTGTTGCTTTAATGTCTTCCATTATTACAAATTCGTGCTAACTTTTCTCAGGTCCAACCAAAGCAGCTGTAAGAGGAGCTGTGGTTGGAGCTTTGTTGGGAGCACTGGCTGGAGGACGTTAAAATCGCTAATTCTGCTTGACTGATGATCTTCATCTCGTCTTCGATCTGTTATTTATACTTGTGTCCATTACACCATGATTATTTTAACAGTAAACTTACTTAAACTGAGAGATTTCCATCTTAGTTTCACTCAGCTCTCAGCATACAGTTACACAATTGTAGACTTTATAACGCTTATATGAAGAATTCCTTACAAACCGTAGATGTGCTCTTGCCCCTGGATCTTTAGTGTCCCCAGAATCGATGGCTTGTCGAGATCAAGCTCGACAAGGTGGAGCATTTTCAGGGCACCAGCGCCTGGCTCGGACATCGGTTGGCCACCGTAAGTCATTGTTCAGGCCACGTGCGCATTCAATACGCCACTACGACTCTGAATGAAAGTCGAATGCGTGGACGCACCCCTCAGACGGAGTTGTTTAGGATTAAGACTTATAACAGGGGGTGCTCACCTTGAAAACGCTCCTTCCCATTGAGGTCTCCTTCATATTACTTGCTAACACATTCTTTACCGCCACGGCTTTTCTGGTGTCATGACTATTCTGAAAGCGATTCAGAAAACTTTACCCTTGGACCGCCAAACCTGCTGTAACATTACCCTCAAGGGTGAAGCTAAGTTCAGCTCACCTCTGCTCTGTTGATTTGCCATATACACCAGTCGTCTCAAACCTGACTTCATATTTACAGATGCTTGTTTAGGTAAGTCTAAATTTCGTTATAGACGTCGCTGAAGTAGTAGAATAGATGATGACTCTTATCAACTCCTTGAGTCGGCCTTCGGGAATATTCTAGATTTGGTTATTGAAAACCGATAACGCTCGGAACAGCGTAAAACAGGAGTGAGTACAAACGGAGCTGACAAGAGGCTCCAACTAAATAGTTTACGAATGCAGCCAAGGTTACTGGCTACGCTCTGAAGTAATTGGATAAAGGATTCATTGACAGTTAGCTAACAGTCATGACATTGCATACCTATGCCTCGATGTCAAAGTTACTTCATTCAAACTGAGGTTCTGCTCTTCGTAGGTAAATGAACTTTTCAGTTGGCTCAGAATCTTTGTTTGGTTCGATGCACCAGTTGTAGTGAGCACGGAAGAAAGAGGATACAGATAAGAGTAGGGATAGGAATGATTCATTGCTGTACGAGAATGATTCACATGAACCCATCAACAACAACTATTGAGAGGAGTATCCTACACAGCTCAAGTTCAGTTACAGATCATAAAATCGAATCTGCCGGCCCCTTTGCACTTTGATTCCTCAGGGTGGGCAATAGATCCTCTTCAAGTCGCGACAAATCAAAAAGGAGTCGCAAATCCGGTGCCCTACCCCCTCACTCTCATGTGTCGAGGAACTTCGAGTACTATCCTTTCCACAGAGCGTTGAATGACGCTGACTGCATGCTCATCGTGCTTTCGTGCTTTCCTAGAGTCAAGGTCTTTGAGGCGTACGTCAAGCCACAAAGGATCACAGTGCCGAAAAAAAAGGGCGCGGAACGTCCTCCACTACTCCCTCGATGTCGTTATTTGCCACTAGCTCCATTAGTACATTCAAGCGAGCACAGCTAGTTCTGGAGTGATTGGTCGAAGTCATCTGCAAGGTTCTTTTAGGTTCTCTGGATATGTGTTTATGCTTACTCTGACGCGTTTCACGGTATGCGCTTCCAAACATCTCCCACCCTGAACTAAGAGACTAGCTGATGATGTGCTTGTTTCTGCCAAGTAATAATCAATGAGAGTGAGCCCCCCTCCCCTTCCCTACCACGCTTCTATTCGTTTGTGCTTTCTCTGTTCTCCCATATTCCATGACGAGTAGGGGTAAAAAAGATTTGTGAAGAGCGAGAAATATGTTTGCGGTAGTACTGCGTCATTCCTGTGCAGAATAGACTAGAAGTGTACCCCTAAGTCATCGACCGTCGCTTTTTTTAAAATATGCTTTTTTGCAATGTTGTTTACAAACCTGAAATATCTGAGAGTTATGTGTTCCAAAAAACTGCTCTTATTCGAGTGGATGTATGCTCGACAAACATCTTCATTGCAGCACTACCGTGGAAATGTGAAATTCGAAGCCAGAGTATCGCTCTTACGGCGCTATTCACATACTTCCTAGATACTTGCCAGAGTTTAACAAACGTCTTCGAGGCGGTTTTCGAAAATCAAGTTCAGAGGAAGGTTGCCGCTTTTTCAACTACCATAAATCGAAAAAATACTTCCATACTTCACGAATAATTCTTTTTCAAGTTCCGAAAGTTTTGAAGCACCTCAGATTTTCACCGCCCAGATGGTGGCTACCACCCAACGGTAAAGCCGCTTTATCAAAGGGAAAACTTTTTCGCGGACCGAGGAGAACTGTTTACCATAATGTTGTTTCGAAGTCAGGGTAAAGTAAGGAGGTACCAGTCAAACTGGCGTTTAGTCCAGGCTCATATCTTGTGCATGCCCTCGCTCCAGCATTGCGGTTCCTGACTGCAAACAGGAGAAACATTCTCGGATCCTCATAACAGCAACCAACGAGGATCCCCATAACAGCAACCAACGAAAGCATACTTCATAGCTTTTCATCAGGCAGGTGGCAAGCTTTTCCTGCACACCGAAAGTTCCTTATATTTCATTGGCCTGCTCATTGTATCACGACATTTGTAGACTACAAAATGTTCCGTCTTCCGTACAACCCCCCCCCCCTCCCTCCCCCCACTTCCCACTCCATCAGCTCCTTTG
>UZAF01018980.1:16061-27989 GCA_900617895.1 Haemonchus placei
TGGAACAGTTAAGTTAGTAACAATACACTACAAAACTATACAACATCAACACAAACTCAATGCATGACTTTCTGCTCGATGTATGACTTTCTATGAGTTGGGCCAGCGCTTCTAGAATGCAACAATATGATCGACGAAGTGATCTTCCAATATCGCAGGGGCTTCTTGTATTTAGCATTGATGAATCCAGGGAATGGAAGTAGCCCTCTCCGTAGTAAGGAACGGGAATGGAAGTAGCTCCCTCCGTAGTAAGGAACGTTTGAAAACTATCATTCCCTGGATTTTCCTGGTGAAAATTATGTCAGGAAGTAGCTCCCTCCGTAGTAAGGAACGTTTGAAAACTATCATTCCCTGGATTTTCCTGGTGAAAATTATGTCAATATCGTGGAAATCAAGTCTTTGTGTTTTTCCACATCCAAAACTTACAGATCTGTCCTGGAGTTTTCATCTAACAAAAAAATCAAAAGCTCTCGACACCGGCCGATTCCACCTCGAAGTGCTCGCGCGCACTGAATTCCACTCACCAAAGCAATCGCATATTAGGGTTTTCCCAAGGCCTGCTACTGTACAAGACAAAGTTCTTGACCCTCGCCGAATTCTGGTAGCCCATAGCAGAGGCAGAATAGATGGGAGTTGCAAATGAGCGACTTTCTGGACAGCAATCGATCTCCAAAGCGTATGTGGGGTCGGAAAGCCACTTCATACATAACCCTTACTATAGCATTCCGAAAAACAGAAGTTTCATTTGTATCAACAAAAGTGACCCAGATAAGCTTGAAGAGGCTTCTGTGGAGCTTTTGATAACTGTTGCTGTTGTTAGAGGCCTTCGGAAGCGACCGATCGAATTCCAATGCCCTAATCAAAGTAGTCAACAGAGGTACCTTACCAGAAAACTTATTACTTGTTTAGATTCATCATTTTATTCCTACGTCTTTTTTACGCTCCATTCTCAGTTGCTTCGGGTATGATCATCGACTAGTAGGCCCGTCACCGTTTTCACAAATGCATAATGTTACTATACTGACCCTGGCAGAATCTTGGAATCATAATGACAAGCCAGAACCAATCGACGCGGTGCTTTAATACCATTTGTCACTATCAAGTTCCGGAACGTCTTCAAACCATATGGAGTAATTGCCTGCAATACATCGTGATTGAGTAAACGCTTGATTATTCACTACTAAAAAAAAAGAAAATGTAATGATTGGTCAGATGTTTCAATGGTTTTCAATAAATCGCTGCAGTCACTGCATGAAACGGCCATTACAAATTACGTGCAACTGCAGATACAATACCATTGTATACTAATGAATAATACTAACGAATACTTGAAACCGTCCGAACTTTTTTAGAGGAATTCGTGGAATTTCAAATTTTTAGATGTAAGTTTAAATGCCGAATGGGAACAAAACGCAGCCTAAGATTCGTCGTTCCCAGTTCTCATTACTGCACATTCAAATTTCTTTGCCTGGCAGTACCCTTACGTCTACCGTGGGTAAAGAATGAATCGAGTTTTCCGACATCGTTGAACAATGATCGAATATCTTCGAAAGATATTAACAGCTCAAGAGATTTGCTGGGCAACCTGTTAGCAGATCTAGGGTTTTTTGAACTGATATGATTGATCACCCCACAAATCTTCCCTGTTGAACTTGCATTCAAGCTCGCAAAATTGCGCACAACTAGCAAAACGATCAGTTGGATGAAATCCCGAAAATTCCGATCATTTTTGTCATAAAACACGGTGTCGTTCTAAAAGGAAAAGAAAAACAGAAAGTCGTCGTAACGTTCTTATAAAGATTTGACTGGGTCCCTATTTTGAACCCTGTGTTTACCAGAATTCAGGATCATCCAACCATTCAGAATCACTCTGCCGGAAAACTTTCTCTGGCAATGAGTAGTAAAATTTGATTTTTGTCAGTGACCGGGGGGAGGAAGAGGGGAGGGTGGTGAAATGGTGGAAGGGTCGCCGCCTGAAATTAAATTCCAATTACAAAAAACTCTCATCAAAATTTGTTCGCTGGCGTGAAAAGTAATTTTGAATGGAAATAAAACTAAGATAACGTTGAAAATCCAATGAAAATATAGAAAGCGAAATAACTAATTACCTCGAACTGGTCCCATTCTGTCGCCCAACCAAGGTGGTTGAAGAAGTTGTAAATGTACTGCAAATAAATCCAGTAATCCTGACTAAATAAATAGCTGAATAAATAATAAATAGTAAGTTAAATTGGTCTCAATTTGAAAACAAAACAAAGATACTTAGCCAAGTTCAATTTATTTAGTCTTCAGGTCAGATAACGTAATAATTACGGTCTCCAAAAACTTACATAATTAAAATAGCTAAAGCTCAAAGATGACAAAGAAGCTTGATTTATTTCCCCGGAGACGAATTGAACAAAGAGATGTGATTATCTGAGAGTAATGGTTATTTACTTTGTACAAGCTAGAAGGCTTCTACTAATATTCTGATCGTTCTGAGGGGTTGAACGGCATCTAACTCAATTCAACTTTTCTGTAGAGCGCTTTCAGCAAAATGAGATCACGACGTCATTCAGCATAATCAACGAAGCCTCGAAAATCTTCCATGCACTCCTCCTCGGATGAAATTAGGTCCAACCCAGTGAACCTAATAATTTTCACTGGCGCAGGCTTCGCTGACACTTCGAGACAACGAAGTAAGTCAACTGTCAACGAAGCCGGGTAACTTCTGTTTTTGCCCCCACTCTTGACTACCGAATTTTCGCTGCATTCTTTTATTATATTCCCACTGAAAGCTACCATCTTTGGATCTTCGAAANACTCCTAAGAATTAGAAAAAAATCAGAAACATCGCCTACCTCTCCAACTTGACGATGCTCTGGTGTGTCAACTATTCTTGGTACTAGAAGTGGTTTCAAAATTTGTTTGAATCCCACTGGGTTATTGAAATCTCGGCATAGTCGCAATGTTGAATTCACAGGTAACAAAGATAAGGGATGAGTTCGCTGAAACGAAACGGTAATAAGCTTAGTTTTTCTCCTGAATAATACCTAATACAACGTAGAATTCCCAGTTATAAAACCATGGACACCATGGAATAAACAAAAAAAAAACAATCCCGAAATTGTCACTTGCCTGATGCCTTCGCCATTCTCCCCATGCCGATGACATCAATGCTAACGAAAGGATGACTAGAAGACACGTCTGCATTTCAAGAGGCGAAAACTGAAAACGTTTGAAATAATCTATGCTTCCTGACTAATGACGTGGACTGTTTGCCGTAAGAAATTCTCGGTCAGCTCGAATTGATACTGCCCGAATTCATCATACATGCCTTGGACGGTGAAACTAAAGGTTTCCCTGGAGAGCTATCAGCTGGGAAAACATGGATGGAATGACGAGAAGCCAATCAATTGGAGCAACGGGAGACAGTGAATAAATAGAGCTGAATGAATAAAAAGTTTTCACGAAGAAGTGATTGGATGAATGGAGTGAATGGTTAAGAGGATGAGCAAATAAGCTGATATCTCCAACACACAATTATCTAGCGAAACATTAAAATAAATTGTTATTTGGTCTCACTAAATTAATCAGGCGAGCCCCTGACCTTAAAAATCCAAACAGAACTTTCATTTGTACTAATTAGAAAAAACATATCTCAGTACGGATCTCAATACCATAGCTGAAGGGACACGAACAGAGCGGTCAATGCGTAACAAAAACAATAAAATGACACCAATCCCTTCAAAGCAAGAGCAAAGTAAGGACATACGTTGTAATAACAGTCACCGATCCACGTCGATTTTTCTGTAAATAGCCACTGTTCTACAGATGATTCACCTCAACGGAAATGCTACGGTCTGGAGATTTTTCCCACCATGAATCCATCGCTAAAGCTGCCCATATCATGACCCACTTCCTGCGATGCACATTAAGAATTCAGTAAGCTCTCTATCCTTAATGGGAGCAGGCTTTACTGGTAGTAATAAAACGAAAACTTATTATAAGTAACACCAAAGTGCAAGCTTACATGGGATTGCTCAGGGTGTAAGAGGTAGGATAAAGTACGTTTTGAAACCATCAATGGATTAACTGCGATTTCACCATCGTTAAAGGAGGAAGCCGGATTACCAGCATCACCGTTGAAGCTGAAAGTTGAACAGATGGAAACTTCTTCATGAAGCCTAGTCCGACTGGTTCCTTAGGTTCCGGAGGCCAATGCTACCTCTACAGAAGTTAAAGCTTTTCTGAACCTGCGCATTAAGATGCCTTCAAAAACATGATGACAATGAGTAGAAGCAGTTGATGAATATCAAGGAATAAAGTCTTCGGGCACAATTAATCCCGTCTGACGGATGCGCCTCCGAATTGGAACCCATTCAGAATCGTAGTGGCGATTTGAATGCGTGTGCAGCCTTCACAATGATGTGCAGTGGATGGCTGATGTACAAGTCAGAGGTTTTACCCTCTCGGACGAGTCTGGAACCAATTACCGACCCCGGAGGGTTGGGAGGGTTGTATAGCCTGGACCGATATCGATCCTAGATTCAAACCCGTGACTATGCGTATGTGATAGTGCGCCACCTGACACTACACCAGATCCGCCTGAACCGGTTGATGCCATAGAAAATACCTATCAATTCTTTTAAACAAGTACATTCAGCCTGTCCAAGTTGAGATTCCCTATAAGTTCCAAACATGAGCAAAGATCAGACTTTTAAATAAAAAAATTATCGCAGATCGTAACAGTCTTCACAGGCAGCGAAGAAATGATGTGAGATGCATTTTGCACTTTTCCGCGGATCCCGCCCAAGCCAACCAAGCCTTCCATCATCTTGAGATCGCTCAATTGCTGTTGAACATACCTGAGAGCCATAAAAAACAATCTGCACACTGCTCAGTAGGAATGCTGGTATATCAAATGGAAGCGGACCAAATGACACACAAGGGAACTGAGATCAGCTCCTGTCACTTCATGGCTTCAAATTTCTGATTTTTCGAGTATTTTTTCTTGTTGAAGAAGATAATCCGGATTGTTAACCTCTCGATGTTTTTTGGAGGATATTGGTCTGAATAATGGTCATTGGCAGACACCTCAACTCATCAGCATGATGCTCTTAATTACAGTCGACATGCATTGCCCAGCTGTAGCGAGCTGCTTATGATGACCAATCCTTTTAATTTGCACCAAAACCGATCTATCATCTGGAATGTCCCACACTGTCACACTCTGCAATGTCAAGGTCAAGTAGTTCTCCTTGTGCAAAGGAAATTTTGCGGAAAGAACCAAAATTCCATCAAAACGTCTATTAATAAAACGCAGGTTCTGTTGCGAATATGGTATTCACAGCGGAACTTTCGTTTTCGGAAATTTACCATAAATCGCATGAAAACGAAATGAATCCATTGAAACAGCTTATTCGAGCAAGCATGAGAGTAAGCTGCTAACGAATGAAAAACGTAGTCAGTGGATGGGTAAAAGGCTTATTCCTAGATAAAAGCAGTAAACAGCACGGTAAAAAAACTTTCGGTCCAGTTTCCGTAAGGGGTTGATATCCTACGTTTCTCCGACAATATCCTCAGAAAGGAGGTAATCATCAAGTAGATTCCCCAGCGTATGGACGTAGGGCGACTATTGTCAAACATTATGCTGATGCTCTCCATCGATACGCTGAGAATGCGCTTTTGATGGATTACATTGAATGAATTAAAGTTGATTGTGCGCTGGAAGCATAAACGTCCCATCAAAATGAAAGGAAATTTCCTTTCGGTGCAGAATTTTCGGAAATGTACCGACTTTGATAGGTGCTGCAATCGAAGAGAAATTCATTTTCATTAGCCCGAGTACACTTCAAGGGTCACTGTGGGACAACAAAAAACGTGATTGGGTGGCGCATCTCTAATTGAAGATCTACTGATACTTTCTCTCGATTAAACCTCGCATCGAACACAGAAAATTTCTGCGCCTGAGTTTCATATCGCTTTCATCTATCCCTCTTTATTCATATCCTACAATAAACTACTCGTACAAAACTACTCTTTATCTTCACCGACGTTATTCCGCCCAAACTATTTTGCGCACACGTTTGCTGAGTAATGAGTGAAAGTCACAAAAGGCTTCGCTTCGAACTTAACTCGTACTTTTCGGACACCTTCCTCAAACTCCCTACTTTTCACTACCTTGCATGCAATATGCTCAGACGCCTACGAGATCCACGAGCTTTTCTCAGAGTACGCCTACAAATACTTTCCATGGCCATTCCAAACTGGCAACCCAAATATTCACACACAAAACGTGGCTGAAGGCTCAGAGTGAAAAGATTCAAAAAAAGTTCAACGATGGGCGAATCCTACTGTAAGGAACACTTTGATTGCTCACTGTTCCTTGAACTTGGTTACTTTCCTTCCTTGCTGAACTAATACTTGCCTTTTTTTCATCAAAAATTTTTCAGCGAAGCCTCCTTCTTCACCGAGCGACCCTCGTTCTTCACCGAGCGACACAAATTTCCCCGGAAAGTTCATTAAATTCCACAATAAGCAAAACTAAATCAGTAAATCGGAATGCTAAAAATACTATTATCAAAAGTGTCAAAGTATTGGTATGGGAGGAATTGGTACATGATCAGAACTCGAAAACACTTGATTATTCTACTTGTTAACTTATTTAACCACTTGATAGCTTAGGCGATGTAGTTTTATCATGAGGAAATCCAGAGCGGTACTGGCAGACCAACAAGCCTTCCATCCTCACGGGGTCAGGTAATTGGTACCAGACTCGTCTGAGGGGTCGAAAGCACCGACCTGTACATCGGCTGGTCACCATAAGTTATTTTATAATCCATAAAATCATTCGTTGGGCCACTACAATTCTAAATGAAAGTCGAATGCGAGGTGCATCCCTTATAGGCGCCGCATCCCTTGACTAGCGCCAAATTCACTTATTCTTTTTTGTTCACCGATATGCCGGAAGAGCACGCTGTTATTATTGATGGAAAAAATATTATCATAAATGATAATAATATGATAAATAGGACAATAGAAGCCGAAAAACAAGCTAAGTTCTCAACACTACAAGGAGAAAATTGGGGACAATGACACAACGGTAACTGTTAGATTCTTGAGGCCATTTTTTGTTTTCTGAGACCTCCTGCTTTGTTTATCAAGTGATCATGGATGAAAGAAATCCGGTTGGGCGAGTGCGATAGCAGTTGAATTGAACGTACAAATAATGGCCGATAGTATTTGTCCACAATNCCTTGTCTAGCGCCAAATTCACTTATTCTTTTTTGTTCACCGATATGCCGGAAGAGCACGCTGTTATTATTGATGGAAAAAATATCATCATAAATGATAATAATATGATAAATAGGACAATAGAAGCCGAAAAACAAGCAAATTCCTAACACACCAAGGAAAAAGTGGGGACAATGACACAAGGGTAACTGCCTGATTTTTGAGGCCAATTTTTTTACTTTCTGAGTCCTCCTGCTTTGTTTATCAAGTTATCATGGATGAAGGAAATCCGGTTGGGCGAGTGCGATAGCAGTTGAATTGAACGTACAAATAATGGCCGATAGTATTTGTCCACAATGGCCAAAGCCTGTATAAACGATGGGTAGCAAACCGATGTCAAAGGAAGGGCAGGAAGGATTTGGCCGTATCAGCGACCCATAATGTACAACGACCCTGATCCAAAAACCTTCTTTAATCAACATCGTTTTAGCAACCGTGTCGGACATTTATCATCCACCAGTTCTACTTGGAGTAAACAAAAGGATACAAACAGCACATGAACAATAGAATATTGGCTGGATTTCCATGAAATTTGTGATTTTTAGTTGAAAGGGGTTAATTTACGCTTTGGGGAAGACGAGAAAAAACGAATATTTTTTTGTCGCCGCGGAACAGCGTGCGCTAACCAGAGCACCCTGTGATACATCAATAAAAGCTGCATTGATAATATTTCAAAAAAGACCCATGTTCATCTTCTCATTAATTTTTTGTCGCTTCTAATAAGCTCTACAAGGAACTAAAACAATCCTGCAAATAAATTCCATTTGTATCCCATTTACTACGTCCGCGGTACTTCACCAGAACGTTGAAACTTGAATGCAAAATTAATTATCAAATAGTTTCCAAAATTCCACGGATAACTGAGGAGATGCAGCCAAGAGGGTGGGGTGACCGATCTTACAGTTTGTGAGCCCTACATCGGAATATGATTAGCTCTGCACCTCCTTTCAGGAACATGACATGATAGCGTCTTAATCCACTCATTTGGTTGTTTTAGAGACCTGCACGAGCCAGCTGATGTGTAGGTTGAAGGGAAATTTCTCTAATTCAAGTTGTGAAAACGTACGCCTTGCCGCANCGGAATATGATTAGCTCTGCACCTCCTTTCAGGAACATGATTGCGTCTTAATCCACTCATTTGATTGATTTATTGACCTGCACGATCCAGTCGATGTGTAGGTTGAAGAGAATACTTTCGCAACTATTCTAAATTCTGATAACTAATTTTGAACGAATTTCGAAGAAACCATGCTTCATGAGCGTTTTTACGCTCCGCCTGCAGTGATAAAAAAATATGTTCCGAAGTCAATAATTCTTCTGAAATTCCAATTTCCCCTCTCCTATAGAACATCTACAAAATACGATTGGCGTTGTGAAAACGTACGCCTTGCAGCAACAGCCACGTATTTGATCATTGGACCAGAAAACTAATGGACTATACACAGAGCAATGATTATTTCGTAAGATGACGAGATCGTGAACGATAACAAACATAATGGCCAACTCCGGAGCGCGGTCAGAAAACAGACCAAGTGCATCCGCGTCAGAGTTCAACGTGGCGTGAGATCCTGACAATGATCGCACTTGCTCCCTGGGAAAGAACCGGATTACATGCATAAGGGGTAAGCAGTCGACGAAGAATTCAATGCTCAGTTTCCTTTAGGGATGGGTTACAAGGAAGCTAGACTCACCATGTAGCAGCTTAGAAGACCTGACAGTTAGAAAACCATCGTGGACGGATATGGTGTAGTGACAAGAGGGCACACACGGGTTCTCTTCCGGGTTCGAACCCCGTATCGACACTCACCCTGGCCAATCAAGCCTTCTATCCCCATTTTGTGCAAAGGGACCTCGATAAAGCAGCTTATAAGCTAGTTGGGTAACTTCTGATCTCAAAGTCGAGGTTTTGCAAAGCATTTCGAGCACTTTTAAACAAACAAGAGTCAATCGTCGCCTTCGAAATCTGATTACCGTATAGCAAATCTACAGTAAGAAAACAAGTTAGCATAGATTCAGTGGTATCACATACTGCAAAGATGAAATTGTTCAGATCTCTAAGGACATATGTCTCTCCTCCAATTTCGATTACCGAAGAACACCGCATGAGATATATCGGATGGCTCCGCGCGTTCGAAAGAAGACGTTCAATATCCAGTAAAACACGTTCTCTTAAGGAAAAAACAAACCAGACGATCTCATGCACTTCAGAATTAATGTCCATTCGAAGTCCTCTTCGTTAAAAAGATGAGTCACAACTGACGCTGACGATTGCTGGTTGCGATCGAGGGTACATCACTTTTTAGGGCAATGATTGACAACGATTTGAAAGGATCCACAACGCAGAAAACATTATTGAGGTGTTCTGACCAGACAAATGTTTCTACAAATCCCACATAAAAACACTCTAATTTACTCCTTTTTTTATTCCTAGTGAAAGCTCCCTGTCTACATAATATTGATCCCCATATGCAAATCACTGTTTATGCAGAATGCTCTATGCAAGGGTGAAAATGGTGTGATGGCGGCTGTGCTCCTGTTGAACGATTGCCCATGCCAACTAAACCTTTGGTCGCTTGGGAATCGACTACATAATTGGTAACGCATATGGCTGGGAAAGATTAAAATGCTGAGCTAATGATGGAATTCAAGCCAAAGAGTTACCCAATGGGGACCAATACGTACGTGATCAGGCCTACGGATTAGCAACTCCTCACTATACCTCTACTGAGACTGCAGCTCGTTTGAAAAAAAGGTGGTGTCGACATCTACGTAATGGTGAAATAGTCACAGAAATAAAATATGTGAATGGTATGAAAACCTAGACAGTGTATTTGAGGTGTAGAAGGGTAATGCTCTCGGTGGATCACCATGTGTTTGAAAAACCGCTTTCCATCAGTAATGCTATAAAAAAGGAGCTGCTTATCACAATGTCACCGAAATATGTACCGTGGTACGGGGTTTTCTTTGAAAAAAAATGCCATAGAGCTCTTGAAGTTTTTCAATGAACTTCGCCTGTTTTTCTGAACAAAGGGAATCTGAGGAGAAAATCGCATTTTCACTAAACTACACAATAAATTACAAACCTACTTAGTTGATTACGATCTCCCAGCGAAGCCCCTAGTAGAAGTGCCTATTCTTCTTATGCTGCTTCCTTATAACTCTTTATATTGTTTATCACTTATTTGGCAACATTATTGAACTTATTATTACAAAATCAGCAAAATCTGCTCAATGAAGCAAAAGTATAGACGCCCTGCGTTTCCGCTCTGCCGTAAAATGATGGGCGTTGAAAAGGATTAATTCAAAATCCTGACGCTTCGGATATCGTCAATATTGTGAGCCGCTTCAAGTCAGCATTGAAGTGTCTGCACGGAAATTGGGCAATCCCAGAGACTTTCATGAACGTCAAAGCCGCTCCCCTACCCTCCTGAGCGTTCCGCATCACAACAGGGAATACGTGAGTCCATGGGCTGCCATGACACAAAACAATGTTCATAGCCGGGGCTCTGCTGGTGACAGCGTCCGAAAATTGCCTGAAGTGGAGAGAACTTATGTGTCAAGATGGTAGCATACAAAGAAACAGAGGCTGGGGCAGTAAAACAAAGCAAGGAAGTTTGCACTACTGATCCACCCCCTCCTCCTCCACCATTATGTACTTGCTTGCTCTGGGCGGAATGTCGAACGCCAGTAATAGGAAGTACTGGAAGGAGTCCCTCTTGGAGTCAGACTCACGAAACAATCCCTTCCTGGTTCCAAAGGCAACACATAATCACAACAAAGGGTTGCTATCAAGAAGACGGTAGTTACTGAGCCCTATTCTTATCATCATACTGAAGTTCAATGCGCTTTACGATACAGTTTTACACTTCTGCCAGAAGTAAGCATTGCCCATAAGGGGCAGAGGTGGGAATTGTCAGAAATCGGCCAACTCACGTGATTCAAAATTACCAGTCTTCCAAATATGTCAACAATATGAACAGATTCCTGTTTGCGGACAAAGACAGAATCACTCGATCCTACATTTACCAAATAATAGGAGGACGTACATAAAAAAGACTACGTACGTCCAAAAATAAAATCGATTATTCAGAAAATGTGAATACCGACAAGAACCAGCCCGCCTAAAAGACATCTTCACTCAGGGAGTTAAAATTTTCACATTTCAGGATGTAAGCAAGGAACCAGAAACCAGTTTCTATTCAATACAAGCATTCGTAAGGAAAATGCACTCAAGGACAAAGCTGAAGGCAATCTTCGTCACGGCATGAACGACTTCTCGTAAATCATTCAGCCCCAGCCTGAGATTATCCCATACGAAGCACTTTTGACGAAGCATGATTGGCAGGGAATTCTGAGAGTTAGCATCGTAGAGAAAAAGCAGAAATGAGAAGAACCTGACGAAAAACCTTTCACATCGCTCAAAAGGATAAAGGATAAAGTCCTTCGGTGTTTAATCAGTCCCCTCTACGGGCCGTGCCCCCAGATTCCACTTCTGTACAAATCGTTGGGGCGTAATAAATGCGTAGGTGTTCCATTACAATAAAGTGCGGTGGCCAGTTGATGTATAAGTCTGTGCTTTTATCCGCCCGCAAGTGGCATCAGTCAGAAGACCCGTAGGGATAGAACACTGGATTGACCTAAACAGATATCGAT
>UZAF01018981.1:0-17471 GCA_900617895.1 Haemonchus placei
GCTCCTTGGATCCTTTTCTGTGAGCTAATGGAATCGTATCTGTTGTTGCGATTAAAATACTCAAGCTTTTTGGGACCTGATTCTGTGTTCTGTACCGTGGAGTGTCGTATTGCAGAGTCTTGATCTGTAGGTTCTTCAAACTGCAGCTTGCTTTCGGGCACCGTCGTCGCCATGTTGCTGAGAAACACTAGCCGTTTCAGAGGAGTCGTTTATTGATAGGGAGAACACACAAGAAGTTGATCAATTGAACCTCACTCTATGAGTGAGGTTTATTTACTATACATATTTATAATGATACTAGATCAATGAGCGGCGAAAACACCAACAGGCACATTAGATTGGACCAGACTCTTTCAAACAACCCAGGCGGCCGTATATCTCAAAAAGCTACTACTCTTCATGCAGGGAAACTATACAAGCACGATGCATATGTGAAAATAACGCGAAGTCGGCTCAATTTTCAGAGCCAGAACCAAATGGCTTTGCTTGCGGATTCCTACAGAAAACTCCAAGTTTATATAGCAGTGGAGGACTATGTAACTGGACCTCCGGAACGCCGTGTCATACTGCCACCATCTCATATTGGAAGTCCGAGGTCGATGCAGCAATCATTTCAAGACGCCATGGCTATCGTTGTGTGTTTTGGTAAATAGAAGTACTTTATCGCATTGACTTGCAATCTCCAATGGGAATTCCAGAACACAGAATCAGGTCCCAAAAAGCTTGAGTATTTTAATCACAACAACAGATACGATTCCATTAGCTCACAGAAAAGGATCCAAGGAGCTTTATCGACGAACTGTTTGGACGCTGCCCTGCTTTCGAGGCTAGAGATATTTTTTCTAGGTTTTCAAGGAGCCTCCTTAGCTTACCCACATTTTGGTTCCGGTACCAAGCACTCGTCCATTCGAAAACAGACCTTTCGAATGCAACGAATTTTTTATCGCTGAAAAGTTGTTTGCAAGGACAAGCCTTCCAGTCCATTGAAGGTATCTCCGTAACCGACGAAAATTATAGTACGGCCGTGGATATCGATATCGATGCATCAAATGTACAACAATCCCTTAGCTCTGCGCCACCTGATCTTGCCAATCTCCCTGGAAGGAAGACGACTTTAGGAGATCTACCTAAAAATGCTTCGTCTTGTTAGACAGTACACCTAAATCACCCCAGACTCACCGGAATACGGACTTGGAGCGCTACTGTACAATAAACTGCCGCGATTCGTTCAATCCCAGATATGTATACGGCACAACAGGAGAACAGATGAGCCTTACCCCGAATCATCTAATAGACCTACCCTCAGGCGTGGTAAGGAAGGAAGTCACATTAGGACAGGTCGGCCATCCCATCAACTCCTACTACCCAAGCAACTCCATCGTCCAAACTTCAGCAGCCGGAGATACGCATTAGATCAAAAAGCCCACATCTCCCACAAGTGCACGTCATACATCTTGCCCCTTCTGCTTCAGGACAAATTACAATGCATTCCAATGTCGCGATTTCAACACCCTCAGATGAAGGACGCGACCGCACCCAACGGAATGATTTCTGTTTCAAAAGTCTACAAGCGAATCTTCAAACTAAATGGTGCAACCGACCGCTCTGCAACATCTGTAACCATAATCATCATCCCTCCCTTCGTTATCGTTCTAAACCACTGCAAAACAAAACCTCATCAGAGAGAACTGGCAATAACTCAGTCAAGAACAACTCGACATTCTCAAGAGACCCAACCAGTAATTGGATGAGAGGAACAAAAGTGTGAACTGCAATCGATTTCCAGACGGTAGGGAAGCCGAGCAGATTCGCTCTCCCATTTAATATGGTGAATTTCTCAAAGGGTGTGACAGTGAACGACACTAAAAGTGAAAGCGAAGAAGAAATAGAACCAAATCTGGAAAGTAGTCCCTGTTCCACCGCAACCAATCCAACAGCAGTGGAAGCAAAGGACAAAGAACAACGGAATAACAACGAAGTCCTGCTAATGTGTACGGAAGTCACACTAGTCAATTCGGACGACGACAGCAGGACAACGAAAACTTTGGCCTCCCTGGATAGTTGTTCAACACATTCATATATTTTGACAGAAGTCGCTGAGAGTATGGAGTTAAGGCAAACCAGGAAAAGGGCATTACGCTTCACACACTCGGAGATAAGGAGTCACAGACAGTATCATCAAAGCAGTGCAATATCCACATCCTATTGCCAAATAACTCCTTGTAAGTACAAGCCGTTCCTTTCCTTACAAAATCCCTGCCCTTGCCTTATGACCTACACTCTCCACCGAACGAGGTTGTCCACAGCTTCTCGGTATCCAAAAAACACGGATGGCCAGGTATTCTTATTGGAATGGATCGCTTTTGGCAGTTGACCCTTTTCTCACATTTCCATTTCTCATTATTGCCTGGAGGACATTACCTATTGAACACGAACTAGGGAAGATAATATCTGGAAGAAAATATCAACTCGCGTCATTAAGATTATGATCAAGAATAGGAAGAGGAAGAAAAAGAAGAAAAGGAAAAAGAAAGGCGTTGACCTTGTTTCGGGCGAGAGTGTTTTCGCCGCTCATTGATCTAGTATCAATATAAATATGTATAGTATATAAACCCCACTCATAGAGTGAGGTTCAATTGATCAACTTCTCGTGTGTTCCCCTATGAATGAACGACTCCTCTGAATCGGTGACTGTTTCTACACAACAGTTGGGAAGAGAAGAGCATTTGTGGGAAATCACAAATCTTGTCTATGTCACGGATGTTAATCAGCTGCTCTCGATCTGCGCAAATGGACAGTGAGGCTTCTTGTAGCAGGAACGTCGTTGTCTTCTCCAACATGAACCACTGACACTTCGCATTCTGTCGGAACGTCCTATTGACGGCGTGCAGACCCTTTTTCTCTACTCTCTTCGAAGACCATCCTAATATTGGCTGAAGAACGGTTCTCGAGACGTGCTAAAGCGACTTCTGCTTGTTCAACTTCGATCGTCATTTTGTATGGCTGAGTGTAAACGTTCGCGTTGGAAATACGTTTGCTCAAGAACCGCATCCAAGTAGGATCGCAGTCGTCATTCCTTAAATTTATTCTTGTGCGGCCGTATTGTCTCTGTTCTCCTTCCTGCGGGTGAGGGTAGTCCTAAGCGATGGTAGACTTGTCCATGAATGCGGTAGCAGTAGGAGCCCGTTCCTCTCATAGTGCCTACTTGCGCTCCCATCGAAGCCATTGCTAATGCTAAATTGAATGCTCCTATAAGTTTCATGAGAACCCTTTGAATTCGTTGACGCTCTTCCGAGTTAGTGAGTTCTTGAACAAAAGCCTGCCTAACCCTTCAGTAAAATCGTTGAAAAAGATCACGTTGAAGCAATCCAACTCGCAACAATCTAGAAATTGGCTTGGGTGTTGCGGCTTGACTTCACAGACGAGGTGGCGGGCACCACAATTCTCACACATATTGTTTGGACCACCTAGATAGCCAGGTTCCGAGAATCGACTTCTTAGAGCCATTCCACTCAAGGACAGGAGGACGATTACTCTTCGATGCCTTTCAGCATCAACTGTGAGGCTAACACTCCTTTCTTCGAATTTTTTCCTGTACGGCTCGCCGATGAATTTCTGTATCAGATCAAAGTCTTGGTCTTCGTCCTTCGTTCGACGTACTGCCTCAGCCTGCTGTCGAGCAGCTCGCTCTCGCGAGGATTCTCTTTTACGTCTACTTCTTTTACGCTCGATTTCAGTGAATGATGTGATGCGTATCTCTAGCTAGCACCACTCTGACGCACTTCTACAAGAACTTATTGAGCGTGGGTTAGACGTGAAGGAACGACATCAGTTTTGTATTCATCATGTTCAAGACAGTCCTTCACAGCTCCACTGCTTCTTTTTAACCTTCAAGGAAACGGCTGCTTTCATAGTCCGCCGACGTGCCGAGGCAGTGCTAGGGGGGAGGAGGGAGGCAGACAGATCTTGTCTCTCTTTGTTTACACACCCTCCGACTGCCTGCCTCTCTCCTACCCTCCCCCCCCCCCCCCCNCCCCTAGCACTGCCTCGGCACGCCGGCGGACTATGAAAGCAGCCAACTGGAACAGTGCTACACATTTTTTCGTATTTCCTGCGTTATTGTATTCCTGATGTATTTCCCTGCCCTGCGGCATCTCATGTGAAGTTATTTTTCGGACAGTGAAAACGAAAATAAACCTACCTCAAATAAAAGTTCCTCTGGTGCGGAAGCTATCATAGTTATTGAAAGTCGATGCTGTTGTGTTCCTCCTTCCATTACTGCGACGATCATTTTCCGGCCTATACAGCGGTTTTGCAGTATTTAAATATCAAATGAATTTTTTACGAACTTAGGTGGAACCCCCTACTCATTGCATTGAGTGTGTGTACAGTTTAAACTTGTGGCTCTCCCCTGCTCTACTCTTGGTTTGAAAAGGGTTCCTCACACGACATACCAGCAACCCAGCAACCTCACTTTTTTTTGAGCAGCACCCTTTTACTACTTGACGGTTCACTCCAACCTTCACCTCTCCCATGTCATTGTACGTTTAGAAATAGAACTAGGTGCGAGTAGATATTTCCCCGAAGCATGACCTTTTTACACATTTCGCAGCTCAAAAGAAAAGGTGACAGCGTTTTCTAGAATAATAAGTTTTAAATCCACAGTAAGCATTGGATTGAGATAATGTGTATGGCAGAAGTCAGAAAGGAAAATGAGGCTTCCCGTCCCTGTAGCCCGGGTAGTGTTGGGCTATATGGAGAGAGGATTAACTGGTTTACTTCTGGAATATCTGCATAGTCAGAGCTATGAATACCGTATATTCGCAATTCCTTGATGAATCCTGCATCCTGGTCATGTTTATAATTTCTGTAGATTCTTAAGGAAGCTGGCAAGGACTGGTTAGACTCGATATTGCTTCCGTTGTCGTAAATGAGGCTAGTTCTTCAGAATCGAGTGACCACCTTCGTTAGACCCGATAACGAATCGAGAGATGGGTTGTAAACCTAGGGCGAAGAAGTGACGGAAACGAAAGAGTGAATTACTCTGAAATAAAACGGAATGAGAAATGGGAAGATTTTATTTCAAATCCGTAATGTGCAAATGTTTCGATGGAAATCAGCCATTCTATTCGGAACCCGACATACTTTCTTCTAGATCATCATCGGTGATTTCAACGCCAAGATTGGCAGAACCTCAGATGAAGGGCAGCCACGCGAGCAAGCGGAGTTTTGAGAAAGTTCCAGTTCAGTCGATCATATCCACAGAATAGTGGATAGGTTATCTCTTACGTTCATCTATTTATGGGAAACCTTCGATACCGACAAGACAGAAGTGGTATTTGAAGTCCTAGTATCCAGGATGTTTCTGCTCAATACGTAAGGGTGATCGTGCTTGTAAGGATGCTCTACAACAGCTTCACGACCAGGATCTCGCCATTCTATATTCGACATAACAGTATGTCGCCTCGCCCTAACTTTCAGGGCCGCTCTATGTTTTCAGTTTGCTTATATAGCCACACGGTGCGTATACACAGAGGAGGAATTGGTTCCATAGCTCTGTTCCCAGAATCGTTTAGCAGATTTGGAAAGGGATTTGAGATACCCGTTTGGAAAAACATACTGTGGTTAACATCTTAGATGGCCACTGCGACCTAGTATCCTTCTCTTTTAAGACTTTTCAGGACCACTTATCGAAGTATCTTTAACACCAAGTGGCTTATTCAGAGATGAGTTGATTGTAGAGAAACTCGTGGGACTGCGAGATGTCCACTCAGTCGACGCATGACCTCCAGGAAAAGCGTATAAGGCAAATGATCCGATGGCGCAGTGCAAAGGCTGCTTGTGCGCATGCGCGCGATACATTTCTCCAAGGTTCGAACCCATCGCCAATTACTAGTATGCTTCACAGAAGTTCCATCGCGACGCCTGCAAAATACCAATGCGTTTCGGCATCAATCCCGCAGATTTGCCTCGGATCCTAGGTCTGAGCCGATCATTAAGATGATGTTGGCCACCCAGTTTCTATGGTAAGTGAACTAGTAGATTAGAATTATTCAATAATTCAACGTTATCGAGGCAGCCTTGAATAAAGTTTGTACTAACTTTCACATTTTATTATTTCAGCGAAATACACATCTGCGACTTTTGCCTTTTACCTCGCATATACAATTCTTTTTGGCTCCACAGCATCTCATTTCCATATTTGAACATGAAAATATGTATCAAGTAATCCATGAAACAGCTTTTTCTTTAATTCTTTTTACGTACTCGAGCTCATTCCCTCCCCCCCCCCCTTCTTCCCTCCCCCGCATCCGCTCCCCTCTACATGCAATGCGGCTCTGAGAGGGGTCGGCGGACCAACTGACTTGATATCCGGAGTCGCCCCGCGCAGCGACTCGCAATGTTGGTCGGCCATTGCCCTTCTTCTCCTAGATGCCCCTTCATTCTTCCGGCCCTAGATTTTCCCTATCTATTTGTTCTTTTGCCCGTAAGTCGTTTCTTTTTGACTTTTTCCCTTCAACGCATGTGGAATCCAAGTAATGTGAGCTGCGTTGTACTAGCGCGGCGATCAGATGGTAACGTTTCAGATGGTTAACCGAGGTACCTCAGGGCCTAGCACCGAGCAAGAGAAGTGGAGCGAAGAGTCGAGAGGTTTGGTGTCCGAGGTCGGCATCCACGATTCCATCCCCTCCACGGGGTCGAAGCCCTGGCTACAACTACCTTTTTCCCGGTGGAAAGATCTCTCCCTGTGTGTATCCATGCCTAGTTAACCTTCAGCCTATGCTGGACGATTTGCTGATAAATTGGTCATAACCAACCGGTTCTCCACAGAAACATAGGTGAAGCATGCTCCACTGAGTGCGCGAGCTTAGTGTAAATATCTTTATGGCTTCTAAATTACGTCGCTGTATATAATCTACGTTTATTTTTCCTATTGTATCACCGTCTGCCACTCTTCTTTATTTAATGTTATCGCCTCACTCTGCACAATACAATACCAAATAAATAAACAAAAAATTCACAACGCGCTTCTAGCAAGTTCATAGTTTGCACACCGTTGGTAGATCAACCAAACGAGCCAGTGATTAACGCACTGATCAATGATCTCATCTCGAAACACGGTATTCCGAAAGAGCTAGGCTCGGACCTGGGTTCAAACTATACCAGCGATAGTTTCGCAAAAATCATTTGAACACTGGGAGTATCGAGGAAGTTTACTACCACTTATAATCACAAAGTTAACCACCAGGTAGAACACTAGTCCGTCACTGATTCACTAACGGCATATTAATCCAATGCTAGGGAGTTATGGTGTGGTTTCGTGAAACCTGTGGTATTTGCCTAGTATCAATGCAACAATAGGTTACAGTCCGTTGTTCATTGCTCACGGCAGATGCCCAATCACATAGAGCGATTTCTTACATGAGCTTCCTCCACGCCCAGTGTTCGCATCAGTTAACTTGGCAGACCAATTAGCAGTTGGCCTGCAAAACATCATCACAGCTGTGGGAAACGAAATACAATATAAGATAGGGTACGACCTGCAGAACAAGGTATACACCAAAAATATTTCCATCGGCGACCTAGTCCTTTTACACGACGATACTGTTGGTCAAAACTTACAAACCGATGGCAAGGTCCCTTTGCGGTCGATGAAATCGATCGCTCGGACATTACGATCACTAACCTTGTAGGTCGCCAAAGGCGACAAATTGTTCCTCCTGACCGTCTAAAGTTTTACTCCTCATGTTTCAAACCCGTTGATGCCCCCATACCTAAAATATCAAACCAATCAATAGCGCCACCAAGCGATCAGCCACCATCAGCCGCAAGATTGGCGTCGGTGGCGCCTACAGCGGAAAGCTTGGGATACGGTATACGGACCATATGAATGAAGTTTACTCAGGAAAAGTTCAGCAAGAAGAGAGACATTTTTGAAACTCACATCAATATTCCAAACTCATTCCCATTTTTAGCGAACACTAGCACAGTTCGGGGGGACTATTTTTCTACTCTTGGCATTATCACACGTTCACCCTTGCTTGAAAATTGGAATTGCAGAAAGTACAATCCGGTAGATCATGTGTCAGGAAATCATACACATAAAAATGGCTAAAAGCCCCAAAGTACATCTACTGTTTTGAAGAAAATTGACCAAATTCCGAAAGGTACCGATTACCACTGCATGATAAGGTTTCGGATTTCTTAATATCGGAGTTTATCAATAATAACATGTTATTTTTTCCTTTGTCGCCTTTGAAGAAGAAGCAGATGAAGAGTAGACTCCACTTCAATCTCATCATTGTCCCATACCTGATTACCGGCATAGACCGAATCAGAGCGTCAAGCTTCTCGCCGTGAGAACCACTGGCACCATGCCAATAGGGGTTCCCCCAGCGAAAAGCTGGCGACTTGGCGCGGCCGTGCCGGAGCTAATCTTGCGGCCGGAGGCATTAGACGGTAGAGAAAAACCATAAACCAAGCCCCTATTGGTCGGTCGACATATTTTCTCAATTTGAACGCAACGTCGCGACCTTTTCTTTGAACTCTTTTGAATAGGCGGTTCAAAGAGCCCCCGTACAGCGCTTATCCCACATATTCTCTAATCGTTAAANCAAAACGCCCTCATACTGTATATATGTATATATCCTACTGTGTCAGTTACCTCTAATATGAACCCACGTCCCACTCTCAGGCATAGGCCGCGCGAACCTATAATCTGATAGCCCTTGTAGCGCTTCAACATCCCCTTTCTCATTCTACCGAAATGGACAAAATTTTGCATTTTGTCTTGTTATTTTGGATGTGCAATAGTGGTAATAATAATAATAATAATGATAATAATAATAATAACAACAATAATAATAATAATAATAATAATAGAAATAATACAGCGTCAGGCCAGGTTGACAGGCCGGCTGATGGAGAAACCCAGTCACAACAAACATGCCTAAAGTCTCAAAAGGTATCAGTGATAAAGCTAGGACGTCACCCGGAAGTGGCCCACAGGATCCCCGCCCGAGTTCTGTGGACAGTATGCGAGGGCTACCGAGGAGTGAACGACCTCGGTCAAAGAAGTTAGTTCGAATTGGGACTCTGAACGTGGGTTCGCTTACTGGGAAGTCCCGAGAAGTCGCCGATCTAATGAAGCAGAAACATCCAAGTCCTATGCTTCCAGGAGACCCGCTGGAAGGGAGCAAAGGCCAGAGAAATCGGAGAGGGTGTTAAACTCCACTACAATGGGGATGACACCAAACGAAATGGCGTGGCCATAGCAGTAGCGGAGTCCCTTGAAGGCTCCGTCTCCGCCGTCAGCAGGATCAGTAGCAGAATCATGGCTGTAAGGATAGACACGAAGGAGGGGTATTGGACAATAATATCAGTGTATGCACCACAAGCCGGCTGCCCCGTCTACGTAAAGGATGAGTTCTATCTGAACCTTGACGAGGCCATCCATCGGTTCCGGAGGGTGACTACGTTACCATAGCAGGTGATATGAATGGGCACGTCGGCAAGAAGAAGAAGAAGAAGAAGAAGAAGAAGAGCGTCGGGAACGTCAATGGCTTTCCCGCCTCTCGATCGATGTCACGTCATCACGTCAGACGAGTGTCGAGACAATACAGATTGCGACTATTTGTTCTAGGACCCACACACAATCAGCTGCTCGCCGAGTGGTGAGGCGCTGTTTTCGTCCCATTCTTTTTTCCTCTGTTATTCTTTTTGCTGCCACGATCCCTTATTTAATTTCCTACTCCTAAAGGCTTAAAACGGTGAGCTACTTTCGCTGTTACTAGTGTTTTTTTTGTTTACTTATGCTTATAAGTGAATGAATTTTTGCTTACCATAGTCCGTTATTCGTACCAGGACCCACACGTACGCAATGATGCACAGTGTGTAGCTCGTCCAAACGCCCCACTCTTCGTCATTTTTCTGGTCTCGTTATCGTCCAGCCCCCACATTAACGGTTTCTCGGAACCTTTTTTCACTTTGGAAACACCGATTCACGCAGTTTGTCCACCTTCATCGCACTATTTTCGACATTGTCTTCCATTTTCCATCATAATCTGGATTACCCAAGATTATCGTGAACTGTGCCTTTAAATACCCGTTGGGTTGAGAGTTCGGCTATTCCATACCTTTCACAGGATTTTCAGCGATTTGGGGCTGCTTACAGCGCCATTTTCGGTTCGGGAACCAGAATCAAAAGAGGTCGCAAGAACTATATCATTACCAATCCATTCAGGATTACTTATTCGATACTTGCCACTTCCTTCACACTTCAAACTTTACATTAATGCGCCATCCTCGGTTCGGGAACCTCGTATCTCGAGAATCCTGCACGCAACCTTTCTTCATGCACCCACGCCCCGATGTACATTTGGATTGGAGCGGGGTTCGCGATGATTCAAACAACTCTGGCGTCTATCATTGGGAGTACTTTGGTAGAGTCGGACAATCCTACTAACCTACTTTACTTCAAATTTGGGCCCAAATGATAAACGTTGTAGTCGTCCAAATCGCACCGAATTTCGCCGCGCAATTTGTCGCGCGCACCCAGAATCGCACGAATCGCAACACACCCCTCCCTTCCCTACCCTGTGCATTATGCATACGGCCCTAAGGTATGTGTCACAGAGGCCAACGTCACGTGATTATCGACTACCCCCGATCTTTCACTTGTTTAAGCGGAAAGCTTTGCTCCACCGTCACTATTCTTGCACATAGCTGTGAAAGATTATAGGAATGCTCGCGCTTCTTACAAATATTTTCTGGGACGTTACTCTTTCTCTCGCAGGTGTTATGCGTAGCGCCCATAGTTGATGAAAGAGTGTCGTAGTCAAAAGCAGTTGATTGCTCATGAGATAGACGACATTTTGCGGCGCACCCTGTCGCTCGTTATTGATCGCCAACTGTGCAATAGTATGGGGCCCTTGCGGAGGGGTGTGGTGTGTCGTCGTTCCCTCGTTGCACGCTCCATACGTGCATTGCGGCGGCTGCTCTTGATGTTTAGTATACTGCCAGTGAAATTGGTTAGTCAGGGTTGTCTTCGTAACTGCCGTGCAGCTTTCATCACTAGGTCAGGGATAGAGTAAGGGCTCATGTTGAAGAATGCGAGCATCCTAATCCTTCTTCGCAGCCTCTCCATGAATGCATATCCCTTTATTAGGGGAGGCAAAGTTACGTCTGCTAAAATCCCTTCTACATTCTGACTTTGACGGTCTTTTTTTTCGAGTTCCACATTGAATGCTCGGGGAAATGTTGTAGAAACAATATCGAAGATAAACGAGAACTCGTTGGTCATCGAGCCAACAGGCTTGTCCTCCAGTGGGCCTCCGTTCAAAACTAGAGATTTCTTTGACTTCTATTTCTTGTCATGGTCAGGAGTTAGAGGAAGTGGTATACCCATGCTAATTCGATTTTTCTGAACAAGTAGTTCCGGCAGTTGCCTGCTGCTCACCAACTACTCTATTTTTTCTCGTTACTGTTAATCACTCCCACTATTTTGTTATGTTTATCTTTCCATTCCTTGTAAGCGTTCATTCCGATGTTGTACGTTATTTGTTATCGATAGGTGTGATGCATATAGAGTTTTACGACATTTTTTTGACAACATTTTTATTTCATCTTTTCGTGATCGTCGTGGAGATCTAGCCTATGCAGGCCTCCATTAAGAGAATGATTCTTTTCCAGTGCTTTATTTTAAAGTGTTTCATTGTTTTGAATCCTTTTTGCTACCCTTTACAAGGACTTTATCTGAATTGAGCTAGTTAACGTTGAGCTGAACTTGAACTCTTCTGTGAACTAGCCACACTTGCAATATTTCGAATGGAAAATTATGCCCAACAAACCGTTTGTGATTCCAGTCGTTAATGTAAGCGCGCTTGACGCTATAACTGCTTCTGTTTTACTCAGTGAACACCTTTCGTTCCAAGTATGGATACTAGTTTGCAATATTTTGGTACATTGTTGCATTTATAGTCATGTCTGACAACGGAACCCCACCAGAGCCCGTGCTCGAAGTACCTCCTCCAACGGAAATTAAGATTCTGGAAACCGCTGAAGATATTCAGGTAATAGAATGCAATACACATGCGTTTTCAACGATGATCTCATTATTAATCAGTTGGCTATTTGTTAGTTATGCTCATAAGCTGTTAGGGTTGTCGTACCATCTCGTATGTTGGCTGATGTTATAGCAATAGCCAGAATTAATTGAAAAAGCTTAAGAAGAGACTGGCTTGCTTCATTTGTCGCTATCGATTCAAACTGAGTGTTCACTCGAGTTAGGAGAGGGCTGAAGATTCTCTCGAATCTTACAGCTCGTTTACCATCAACCTTGTTAATAGTACCCCGACAGTTTGTGAGAGATATGAGAAAGATCACATTCATTTCTACCATCTGCAGTTTGCAATTGTGTACCAACAGTGCACCTATTGGGCTATCCCACCACGGGGTTACGGGAGATACACGCGTCCCAAGATACGCGCGGTAAACTGAAATTCGTAGCTCTTCGAACGACTTCGGCGCCTATAATTGGGGCACAAATCAGAAGTAGTGTACATTAATAGGATCAGCCGATCCTCTGATCTTCTCTACTTCTAATTTAGGCCTCAATGATAGGCGCTAAAAAAGTCGCTCAAATCGCCACAAACAGCCGTACGATTTGCCGCGCGCACCTCCGGACGCACGTACGTACCCATACCCGTAGAAATGAATTGAAAGAGCTGAAAGAAGCCATTGAAAGAACTTTTTTAGCATCGTCGTCAGGAAGTCCTCGGCCATTACTCGCAGTTCAAAGAGCATGCGAAGATTAAGAGGGATCGCCTAGAGGAGGCTCGTCAGTACCAGTATTTCAAACGGTCTCTGTTCTACTTTGTATAAGTATTCTTTTCCAAAGTGTTCCGGATTATTTCCCACCTGTTTTAGTGATGCTGATGAACTCGAAATATGGATTTTGGAGAAACTGCAGACTGCCCAAGAAGAGTCATTCAAGGATCCGACGAATCTTCAGGTATGACGTTTCATCCGCTACATTAAGACGGCGGGAGTGTCTCCACGGTCTTTTGCCCATCACAGCCGAGCAGAGGGATTGCCTGATGGTGGAGGTCAATGCCACTAACTAGCAATAATCTCTGGAATCGGATTAGTCGATCTTGGCAGTTATGTCATACACTGAGTGGCATGCTAGCAGAATTAGAAAGCAGCAGAGCTGGTAAATAGGTGGAGGAATATAAGAAAAGAATTCAATCTACTTCCTGAAGTCTCCGGGAAATGTAGGAAGTGGCTGAAGCTAACACTCAGGAACACTTTGATTTCTACTATTTCGTTCCTAGAACATTTTTTCTTGCTTAATAGTTTTTTATTGCTTTCCTTTCTTCGTTCCACGCTAGATATACTTCACTCACTTCACCTACTTTATTGACTTTTCGTTCAAACAAACTCCTTATGATCTTTTTACCATATCTTATGGAACTTTTCAAGGATTGGAATTGAGAGATAAAAGAGGCTTATATGGATCTCATAACGCAGGTCGATCCTCCTAGTGCGATTAATAAGAAGATCGCAGCCACTGAAAAGGAAGATCATCCGTGATTCGTAACTTCATATATGTACAAGTGTAGTAACAGGATCGGGTCTGCTCCTTAGTGAATGACATTTATGGCAAGATAAAACCTTGTCGTTGGCAGCCGATACCAACAGTCCCGGTCGCTTCTCCTTTGTTTTATGGACAATGAATTTGCGCTCCGAGCGAGTACTGTCAGTAATTGCGGACGATCGTGTTCCTTTTTGATGAAAAGCTTTTAATGAGGATGATTAAAGGATCAGGATGCTATCCGAAATTTTTGATGAGAGACTTTTGATGAGAACGATTAAAGGATCAAGATAGTATCTGAAACTGGCATGAATGAAATGAGTGTTGGCATGCTCGTGGGCTGCCATAATTCACATGTAGCAATGCTGCAACAGCATCATCGTAGCCGGCACTAATACAGAATCGATCGAGCGATAGTTTTTTTTTTTTGTTGTCTGCCGGCGAAGTCTCTCTTTAACTTGGGTTTCAGCCATGGAACAAAAGGCGTTGTACATAAGATCGTTCTGACGAAAAGAAAGTTTCAAACATCTTCAATTCTGCTTGAAACGAATGCGTAAGTGCGTGGACTCAGCCGGCTCCAGACATCGTCGTTGAATTTTGGTGACGTGGGCGAGGAGAACTTTGTTTTTGACAACCCGTCAGCTCAGGAAATCAGTCTTGTCCCAGTTCAAAGTTTCTGTTCCCTTGTCTTTTCGATCCGCTTAGGTAAAATGTGGAGTATGACTATAACCAGGCGGCTACGCACGCCATTGCGTGCGCTAGGGGCTCTAGTCATGAGGGACAGAGCCACATGAGCTTCTGATTCTCATTATAGGCCTTTATCATCTGAGCCTCTTCCTTGGCACCTCTGTAGCGGCCATCATTTTTTTTTAGTTTGTGAAATGGGGCTGTGGATGGCCACGAAGAGTACTCCGATTTATCCAAATCCAATACCTCTGCAGTCCATGTACTCGAAAACTCTGTAATTTGGGCTGTGTGTGGCCATGAACACCAAATTTGAAGGGAAGCCCCTTTGGGTAGTTGTAGGGATTTACACGTCTCTACAGGGTATGCACCTGTGTAGCCAAGGTTATTGTAGAATTTATTTGGTGAGGTCTGAAGTCTTTTCGTCACTTCATATTCAATAGAAATACAGGCGGCAGGCCTTATCTTCGCCCACAGGAGGCGAGGCGTGGGCAAGAAAATGTTAATTTAGACTTGAAACGAATTTCGAAACCAAGGTTGGATAAGTCGGAAAAAATAGAGTTGCCCAAACACTTGAACCTAAAGAATTGTGTTGAGTGTATGTGTTTGGTCGGGAATGAATAACTCCTGTTTTCATCTAGCGAAGCTTACAAATTGGAAAAGGTGCCGGCAAGGAGGCCGTTTTAACACGAGAAGGAGGGAGGAGAGGATTCTTGCGTCAGCCGGGCGAGTGGGCTGGTCTAATGATGTCTGGGTGAACCCGTGATGAAACCCTCCATGACCACTTTCTGCAGCGTGCCTGTCGCTAAGCGGCTTGTTTTAGTACTAATTTTTTTTCTGACCTCCCAGCTCTCGTGCGGATGAATATGAATATCTCTGTTCAGAGACGATCTAGGTTGCTGGACAAAAGTGGTTAGAGGTAATAGAACAAACGCGGTCAAGCCTCAGAAAAGGGCGGGGCTTGCGCTAGGGTGAGCGGGGTCAGGATCAAAAATCTGTAACTCTGCTTAAAAGGTTCTAGAACGCGGGAAAAGTTGTTAAAAGTTAGGGAGGGGATGTTGTTTTATCCCGAGTTCGCACAGGGGTGGGCAGGCTAAGAGAAAAAGATCCAAAATTGTTATTAGTCAGCGCTTCTGTGCCAGCCAGGTTTTTTAATGGAAGAATCTTTATTCGCCTGACGTTTCGACTAACTCGTTATCGAAGGCATGAAAGCGTATCGCAACTTTAGAGTGTTACCTATCACGCTTGACGTAGACCAGCTCTTAACTAGTTGCAATTTAGGCTGATGAACTTATAACTAATAAGAAACTGCGACAAGTCACTCACGTTAATTCCACCAATACCGAACAGTTGCTCAATTTTCGTGACGATAGAGCAATTGAGACAGCCCTGTCATGGGGACGATTTCTAACCAACTGGTGTTTAATGTTTTCTCTCGGTGTGTTCACCAAGAAAACGTCATTGGTTAGATCTGCTCTTTGCAGGCATTGCTGAATAACTGCGCTGAATCGATGTGATATGAATGGTAATTGAAGATACATCTTATCTCCAGTTCCATATGGAAAAGGCCTTGTTGATCTGCTTCGTGAGCCATGCTGCCGAGTTGTGTATCCATTCAGATTAGCTATTTGGTGTGCTAACCTTCTGGACTCTTAACACTCCTCGTTACCGCTGCACACCTCCACAGCCGTTATGTATATGTTCCGTAATACAGCGCGTTTAACAGCTTTGGAGTGTGCCGACATTGCATGAATGAGGATGTTCTTGGAGCTTTCTTCTCTACAAGGCGGCTAGGCACGCTATTGCGTGCGCTAGAGGCTCTAGCCATAAGGGACGGAGCCACATGAGCTTCTGATTTTCAATATAGACCTTTGTCATCTGAGCCTCTTTCCTAACACTTCTGTAGTGGCCATCGTTTTTTTGGGAAGTGAGATGGGGCCGTGTGTGGCCATAAAGAGTACTCAATAATCTCAATGTAAGCCCACTTTAGTGCCAATCTCGCCCACTTGTGGAATCTGACCACATTTGTTCTACTAAATTTTACCACTTTTCCGCATCCCACAACGTTTCTAAATAGCTTTAAAATTTTGATCTAAGCCCCGGCCGCTCTAGTGTCAACCCGCCCACTCCTGGGATTTGACCTTATTTGATCTTTTACACCTTAAAACCTTTTTGCCGCATCCCAGGTTTCTGAATAGAGTTATAAATTTTTGTCTTAGCCCCACCCACTTTAGTGCCAACTCCGCTCACTTTGGTGCCGGCCCCGCCCACTTTTGGGATTTGACCATATTTGTTCTTTTACACCTTAAAACGTTTTTGCCGCATCCCAGAAGGTTTCTGAATAGAGTTATACGTTTCTGTTGAAAGCTCCGCCCACTTTGGTGCCAACCCGTCCACTTCTGGGATTTGGCCTTATTTGTTCTTTTACACCTTCATACCTTTTTGCTGCATTCCAGAATGTTTCTGAACAGAGTTACAAATTTTTGTCTTAGCCCCACCCACTTTAGTGCCAACTCCGCCCACTTTAGTGCCAGCCCCGCCCACTTTTGGGATTTGACCTTATTTGTTCTTTCACACCTTAATACCCTTTTGCCGCATCCCAGAACGTTTCTGAACTGAGCTATACATTTTTGTCTTAGCCCCACCCACTTTAGGGCCAACTCCGCCCACTTTAACGCCAGCCCCGCCCACTTTTGGAATTTGACCTTATTTGTTCTTTTACACCTCAATACCCTTTTGCCGCATCCCAGAACGTCTCTGAACTAAGTTATACATTTTCGATCTAAGCTCCGCCCACTTTGGTGCCAGCCCCACCCACTTCTGGGATTTGACCTTATTTGTTCTTTTACACCTTAATACCCTTTTGCCGCATCCCAGAACGTTTCTGAACTGAGTTATACATTTTTGATCTAAGCTCCGCCCACTTCGAGGGTTTGGCCACATTTGTTCCATGACCACCAATCACTTTTTTCTCGCATTCTAGAACGTTTCCGAACGAAGTTACACTCGTTTTTGAAAAGTAGCTTTCACCTTAACGCACGCCCCGCCCACCGTGGGCGGGGCTTCGCTAAGCTTACGCATGCCCTGCACGCAGAAGGTCCTGCTCACTCTTTTTATATTTTTTCCTGGCCTCTGCGCCTTAATTGAATCGAATTATGAACACATCTAAAAAGTACCGCCCATTTTGAGAAAG
>UZAF01018982.1:6942-27946 GCA_900617895.1 Haemonchus placei
AAAAAGGCTAAATGAATGGATATGTCACGAAATTTTCTGCGCGAAATCGTGAAGCATCACCTGCACAACGAGACCCTTATACGATCAGAAAGTGATTTCTCCAGAGAGCAGGTTAAAGAGAAGAGAAAAGTTGGCTAACAAAAGCTGCCTGTCGCATCCGAAAAAATTGTCCTACGGAAATCCTGTGCACCGACGAAAAGAGATTCACTTTAGACTTTTAATGAAATTGGTTTGCTCTATTGGCTTTCTATTCGTTTTCTGCGATGTGATTTCTGTGTAATCATAATTTTGGCCCACCCTGTATTCTCCTTACATCAGAATACGAGCTCTTCAGCATCCCATGAAAAATCTTGGGAGAATTTTGGCTTGGCATTCAGCAACAATGTTTAGCGAACTCGAAAAGTAATTATTTACTTGTACATCATTGGGACGGCTAAAAAAGTTGAGAATCATTTTGGTCGTCTATACAAATGGCTTCTTGAGGACAGGTACCATTCGTGCACGGTACATCGACCACTTCACAGTGAGCTCCTTCATGGCAAGAGACTCCATGGCATGACGGCGGAACCGGTTCTAAAATGGATCGAGTAAGACAATCAAATGAAGGTGAAAATGATAAATGGTACTTCGACCAGGAGGACATGACGATTCCTCGATACATGATCCTCCAAGTTCACGACGTATGAATCCTTGCTTACAACGACACACATTTGCGATGCAATCGCCTTCGCAATCCTGGAAGATTGGTACTCATCTTTTCCAACGCAGGAAAGAATAGAAAATGAGTTCTCAGAATTGATCAAGCCAATTTTGACATAGAGCCACCCACTCCATTCCACTCTATTTCCATTCTGAATCCTAATGCCTGAAACTGGCCGATGTAGAAGGGACGACTATAACTCTTCAAGCTGACCCTGATATCAGTCGTAAAATCCTGGAGGTATGAGACATTTGGTCAGCCCCAGCAAGGCAGATCCGGTATCTGATCCCTTGTGTGCTAGTAGGGGGAAATCTCACTGGACTACTCTGCCACCTTCTCTACCTCTGTGGCATCTTACTACAAGACAACATCCTACCTCTACTAATAATACCGGCAGCAGAAAAACTGACAAAGCAAAAGCTTGAGGACCGCCGGGGCGAAGCGAAACATATACTTGTTCCCCAGAATGACGTGTGTGGGTGAGTTAATATACAAAATCAGAAGTCTAATGAGCCGTTTTTTTCGACTTCCATTCAATCTGGGGTATTTTTTCCCAATGCCGCGTTACTACTTTCCACTATCTTCATTGTTTCCGAGTGACAGGAAAGAATTTTAAGGGCATACCGGAGTCGGCTCTATGCAGGTTGGTTCACATCGTGCACCGCAGTCAGTCAGCAGCTCATTTTCTTCACAGACTTCTGAATATAAAATGTACTGTACTTTAAGGTGATCGCCTTATCTGGGTCGCTTTTTCCAATTTTTACTCCCATATTGTCAAGCGGTTGGAGGCAGTGTGTTTGAGGTAAATCTCAGAGCTTGACACAAAACGGCGAACCGATCAAAAGCATACGACATATTCACCAAAGTGGAAGGGGGGTTTGAACCCATCCCAAGTGAATTGTTCGGAGTAAGGATAGCACGATAGGACAGATTCTATAATATTATGGAGGTAGGTGTAACTTTTCGGGTGTTGCTGACTTCACGAAGGCGATCTTCTAGAAATTGACAATCCAAATCGATCATAAGAGCTTTAGAACAGTAGTCTTCGGTGTTGCTGGCTTTTTACGTACGGGTTCAGTCTCTTTCGGACTTTGGAAGCCTTCGTCATACGAATAGAACTAGGCCCTCCACTCCCAAGTCCCGCCCCTAACTTAGTCGTGCCAAGGAAAGATAGAAAATCGTCTATCTTGGCTGAAGTGTCATAGATAGACGTTCTACTGGGATTGAGGAAGCTCGATTGTCAAGTATCGCAAGGTTTTCGAGTAACTGCCAAAATAATTGGAATAGCGATCCAATTAGCATACTCCGAAATAGCCGTTATGGTGGGGACAAGATGGATCCGTTTGCTTCAAATTGAGCTTCATTTTTAATGTTTCTCCAGGGCAAGGTGGCGGCTACAGTTCTCAACATGAAGAGTAGATAGGACCAGATGCTTATCTCATTACGACTGCTTTGGAATTAAGCCCGAACATCTGGAGCGTTCCTATGGCTACTGGCCCAGCCGCGTGGAGTTCATTGGGAAACGTTCAAAGTTGTTGAAATGAAAAATCAATAATTAACCTGATATGGGATCGGACTCGTTGCTGAGTTTGAGGAGAATACACTGAAAAACTTCGAGCAATGGGATAAATTTGAATAAAGCAATAACAAAAAGTAACTGGGCAGATATGAAAAAATCTTACCAAAGCGTACACTATTAGGAGCATTTGTACCTGGAAATGATAACAAAATATGCTTCAAAAAGTAATTGCAGGGGTGAGACATCACGAAAAGTTCTTGTACGGAATTATGTGAATGCAAAAAATCATGGTATCAGTTATACTCGATTACGATTTAATCAATAGCTTCCACTGACTTATGCTTATATGTAAGCGCATCAGTGTTGAGGGGGGTGGGTGAAGAGGGTGATTGGTATAATACCAGATGTTCGCTTTATCGATAAGCACCCGTGCTAGTTTTTATCAATACCACCAATTACCACTGATTATAAGGCAGATGTGGTGTAGCGGCAGGGGTCCGAGCTTGGTTGATCGGGACCAGACTCGTCTGGGAGGATAGAAGCACTGACTTATACATAGGCCCGTAAGTCATTGCATAGGCAACATACTTACTCATTACGCCACTACGATTCTGAATGGAAGTCGAATGCGGGGCTCATCTCTCAGACGGGATTGATTAACGCCAAAAACTCCAGAGTTTATGGGCTAGATTTGGTGTAGTAGCAGGTGGAGCACCTCCCTATACGCTTGGTTGAGGGATCAAATCCCGGTCCGATATCGTACAGGCTTGACAAACTTCATCCTTCCATTGTCGGCTAACTGGTATCGGACACGTCTGGGGGAATAAAAGCACTGGCTTGTCTTACTGACCACCTCAACTCGTTATGAATCCCTCGGATGGGAAGTCGGTATTACATGCGCATTCAAACGCTGCAATAGCGACTGAAAACCGAGTGCAAGGCGTATCCCAACAACCAGAAATATTAACTTCAGAAACTTCATCCTACAATCTCTCGTTTTACAAATAGCTCATAAAGATATGCCCCTATAAAGGTAGTACAGCTGATGGACTAAATATGAAATCCAACCACATTACACACTAGATTGTCGTAAACAGTGACAGCACTACTGTAACACGATTTTATTATGAAATACAACTTCAGGAGGAAAATTTGATTTTTCTACATCAATTCTTATTTTCTATGGAGTTCCAGGAACCTTACAAACATGAGGCATGTCTGTCATGATATAGAAACCTATGGAAAAGAAAAAAAAATCTAGATTTCTGTGGGAACTAGAAACCATACCGAATAGACTTACGCTCACGGAAAAATGATAGTCATAAATTTCCGCATCTGTACGGCTTCATAAACATAGACGATAGTTTATTTTTGACGTAATCAGTGTTCGCCGTACCCATGGCACACAAACAATTTCTTATTACAAAAACACGAAAAAATAATGGGAATAGTAAAATTGGTTGTAGTGAAGAAAAGCTTTTGAGCAGTCCCTGGGCAAAACTCGAACCTGCACCTGTGCGCCTACGACGCCGTGCTAACCTATTGCACCTGCTGTAAAGCCAGTTGCCAAACAATTTTTCTTGTACAACTATAAAAGAATTAAGGATAAAGTTTTTGGCGTTAATCAATCCCGTCTGAGGGATGCGCCCCCGCACTCGACTCCATTCAGAATCGTAGTGGCCTAATGAGTGCGTATGTGGCCTATACAATGAATTGCTATGGCCAGCCGATGTACAAGTCAGTGCTTTTATCCTCCCAGACGAGTCTGGTTCCAATTCACCGACCCCGAAGGGATGGAAGTCTTGGTTGTCCGAGGCGGGCATCGATCCGGGATTCGAACCCCTGACCGTGCGTGCGATATAGTGCACCACTTGCCCCTACACCACCTCTGCCTTTGTACAACTATAAATGCACAAATTTGGTTAAACAAGTCAATATGTATAGATAGAAACAAACTTGATCAGGATAGAGGATTGATGGTAAATTTTGTTAGCTGATTCGGTCCGTTTTGAGATGCGCCCTATGTTGACTTCCTTTCAGAATCGAAGTAGCCTTGTAAATGCATATGAGGCCGACAACGTATACCCATGGATTCTCGAGATCTAAACTTCGGCCAGAATTAGAAGAGGGTGAGTGTCCTCAGTTCTAAGGATAAGTTCTGGTCGTTACTAGACCCCTGTTTTTGGAATGCGCCCTTCATTCGACTTTCATCCGGGGTCGCAGAGTATTGTGTGTGGGTATGCGGCCTATACAGAGGCTTGCATAGGGCATTCAATGTACAATTTAGTATTTTTATACTTCCAGAGAAGGCTGATACCAGCGGACTCCGGAGGAATGGAAGGCCTTTGTTGGCTTTCCATTCCTCCGAGGTCTGCTGGTGTGGGCAATATCAAATAGAAATACGATCTTTGGACCATGAGGTTTGATAGTGCACCCCTTGCCACTGCACCACTCTCGCACTTTCAAGACTAGAATAAAGTTAGGAAGTTAGAATAAAGTTAGAAAGTTTAAACAGATACGATTGCTAATAGGGTACATGGAGCTTCTTTGATTGCAGTCAGCAAGAAAATTCAGCACGGGAACTCGGTGCAGCCAACAGAGCGGTTTGAGTCACAGATGTTGGGCTTTCCAAGGACACGAATGAGATCGAGTACATTGAGTCCCGATTGTTACCTTAGATAGCAATTGTTGTCAGTTCGGCCACACATCGAGAACAGAACTGGTTGGTGCAAGGTAAACAAGCAAAGACATCGTAGAAGAACGACATCCATGGAAAAAGTGCTTTGCGTAAGAAAGAGAGCTGGAGAGTTCGAACAATCCAAAAAAGGGTGGCCCTGTCATACAGTCCTAGCTGAGTTCTACGGGTGTTAGTTGAGACACTGCAGAGGTTCAAAACAGTCAACGTGAGGGTTCCCGCGCTCGAAACCTATTTCTTATATTGTCAAGCAGCATGGCATCACCTGTCTTCTCATTCAGAAGATGTTGAAGAATGGTGTCGGTACAGAAGCAGCCCCCTGTCCACTCCAACCAGCCAATTTCACACCTGCCTTTCCTTTTCAGAGGTTCACTTATATATTCCCACACTAAGCAGTCCTAAAAGGATACCAATCAAAATAAATGGCGGCACTGGCAGACTAGATAGCTTCTAAGAAATTTCTAAAACAATTCGCTGTTACCGGCCCATACCTTCTTCTTAATCATTCGTATTCATTTCCTTCTACTTCTGGATTAATCTCAGTAAGCGGATGTGATACGTCTGCTCAATCGACTTACCGGTTTGCAGAGGGTTATGGAGCCCTTCTCAGTTCCATAATACTTTCCAGACTATAATGGTTCTCGTTATGGCAAATGCAACCTCGTATTGATGAATTGAATAATTCCGGAGAGCAATTCAGCTTGCTCTCGACCACCATATGTTGCTGCAAGTGCAATGTGGAGTTTTTGCTTTTTGCCATTTGATTAGTGAATTCATCGAAGCAGAAAGTATGCATTTTCTATCTATAGAGTTATTGAGTTAACTAAGCGTGACCAGTTTCTAGAAAAAAATGATTTAATAAGTTTCCTGCTGGCCTTTCTTCTATTCAAGGCCTCTGATGAAGTGTTCAAACGACTATCTATGAATCGCCGCATGTTTCTTTTAGGTTGTGGGGTTTACTTCATCAGCTGTGCAACCGCAAGTCCTCCAGCTTGGGTGATCGGTGGACGGCACAGGTCGATTGCCCTGAAGCTAGTTGTTCTATAGTTACTGACTTCGTTACAGTAGTTTACGCCCTTTGCTTCCTCTGTAGGTTGGAACTGTGCTGGGTCGACTGGTTTCTTGAATGGTTCTGGCCTCTCTGGGGTCCAAAGATGGTGAAGACACCAAACTGTAAGCCGAATAAAGTGATCATAAAATTTCCATCTGCACAGCTGGAGCGGTAGATTCCATAACCTTTATTGATCCTTCTCGTGAATATTTGACAGTTGCCAGAATCGTTTTCAAAGTTGCTCTGCTTTTGATTTTCAACCAATATCAATTCAATTACTCAAGTTTCATTGGTTCGAACAAAAATAGTGCTATAAAAGTCAAAAAAATAAGTGAATGGAAATAGCGATGGCCGAAATCCAAGTACTTGCCTCAGAAAAAATGCTTTCACATTCTTATAGCATTTATGCAATGTCTGTTATTCCAGTAGGGATGAACGTCAAAGGTTTGGCATCTGTCGATCTGATTTTTCAGATAAGCTCAGCATTCGACTTTCTCAGAATAGTAGTAGGGTTGGCATGTTTATGTGGCGTACACAATGAATTGCGTTAGCCAGCCAATGTGCAAGTTAGTGGTTTTATGCTCCCAGACGGGTCTGATACCAATTAAGAGATCTTGGAGGCGTGGTAAGCTTGGTTGCCCCGAGAATTGGTTTGGATCGATTCCCGGACCGTGCATACGATGGTGCGCCTTTTGCTACTACATCATCTTCGCCCTACTATTCATACAGAAATTACAACTACGAGAAGTGCAGCAAATGGAACATCATGCTCAGGAACATGAAAAGTTGGAAGAGGATCGGAAACTTGTATGACGATTCAGTAGACAAGTTCATTTGAGGCTTCGAAATTCATTTCATTTAAAATTCATCCCTTTGATGGGTCTCTTACGCTTTGTCAGAGATTTGAGTTAGGCTTGACAACATCAGCTCCTTTTTTCGTAATTTCATTCATGCCTCGTCAGAACACTGCAGTGACAACTCAGTGACTTGAAAATTGCTGTCGGTACTTTGACGGTTTAATGGGCGTCGAATAGCCTGCTGACTTCTCTCTTACAGCCATTTTTCCTCAATATTGCAACAATTTGCTGCTTCAATTAATATTTAATTACCTTTTAGAGGATGTATTGAAACAAGTAATGCCCTGCCTTTTCATAGGGATTTACAGGAGTTGCTAGAATGTGGGATCACCTGAAAATACAAACAGAGGCGTAGAACTCCAAATAATGCAACAAACACCAATAGATCGAGTTTGGCACTTTTTAGATAGTCGTTCTACCTAATCTCATTTCTGGTTATCCCATTTTCGTAGTAGTAAGGTTAGATGGTAAAGTATTTGATGCCAATCGATCCCATTTTGGAATGAACACCAGCTTCCGACTCCTACTCCAATCGTAGTAGTGTTTTGAATACGTTTGTAGCCTACCCAACGACTTGCGGTGGCTAGCCATAAGCAAATCAGTGCTTTCATCCTCCCAGACGAATTTGGTACCAGTTAACCGATTTGGAAGGATGGAAATTGAAATTGGAAGTACGGTCGACCAATCGGCCTACCACCACAATTCATTATAGGAATTGAAGTTGGAAATACATCACCATGCCCCGTTTTTAAGATATGCCCCTAAAATTGATTCCACGGGTGGATAGAATCGCCATCTGGGACTACCCATCTTAGCTATCTGGAGAGCCCACTTGCTTTGTTCTAAGCTAAACCATAAATGGTAATGGGTAATGAAATATTAGACCTAAGATGACTAATTTCTTTCGGAAAATCGAAACGCGAAGGTTTGAAAAGTTTGATTTCGTAGTTCTCATCTGAAAAATCCCTTGCGGATGAAAAGCCCAGTCAATATCAATGTATGAACTCCACCACCGTCATTTCTTATTAATACGCCCTTCTTGGGAAATTGGGCCATTTCAAAAGTTGTTTTTCTCTAGGTTATGCAAATCTGAAATCAAACTCGCCGGAGGTTTCGCCTCATGAGGGTAAATATCGGACGTCAGTCCGTTCGATGTAATTGTGACCGTTCATTTTATAGTAGTTAACGACTTTCAACTTTCCAATTAACTTACTTTTGCACGAATGGCTCAATTATCCAGCTGATTTCGCTCTCAGTAATTACCGTCAGTCAGGCTCTATTCCCCAATGCTTTCCATGAAGCCTTCTTTAGGTTGTTTCCTTTTCTGATGCAGAGAAGAGGAACTCCTGCAGTTTTCATTCAGAACCTGGCCTACTAGGCTAATACATTGCTCCAGAGCAGATTCAACAGAGCGGTAGTTGCCTCGGTAGGTATGCTTGCAATCGTGACATTCCCTCGACTTATCCACTGCAGACCTTCTCACTGAAGGTTATGCCCAGCAGCTGCTCCATGCATCTGTTGAAGACGCAGTTCGCAATGATAATGGCTCCTGAGGTTCATTACTCGACGAAATTCTGACTCCCGAGTACGCTCCCCGAGCTTTGTGAGTCGAAAAACGTCCCAAACAGGGCACAGTAAGGGCTTAATTCTACCCCTTAGGAGATCACACCTAGAAGCGATTGTATTTGTTCCAGTGAACGGTAGATTCCCTGAAAGGCTAGTTAGGATACTAATGAGCTATCTGATTCTATGCTGAATAATCCGTAATTGTCGCAAAAGCTATTGAAAATCATGCAAGATTGACCGCCGTCTGAGCTGAGTGTTTACAACTTCGTATGCTCCTTCAACGACTTCCTCGCCGGTTCTGAAGCTTCTACGGATGCCAAATCATCTTTTTGAGGCGAATGGCCTCCTTTCGCCTCTTTTTGCACGAAACGTGAACTCTGTTTTAGCGACTAATTGTACTTAATCGACCTTAATCTCATTTGGTCCCAACGCTTTTCATGACTGAATAGTGTTTCTGGGAATAGCAACACTCCCTAGTAGTGCTTTGAGCTCCCGGATCGCTTTGAGCTTTTCAAATGACTGCTTAGACCTGCGTCCGCTACTTTCCTGAAGGAGGAGCTTTGACAAAATATCCTCTATTCCTGGGAGCCATGTCTTTGAAAACTTTTAGGGTCGTTTTCCATTCGCTCAAAGCAGGTTGGTGACGTTGAAAGAGGTATTTCCTCTCAATCCTGCGTCAACAGTGCTATTGAGTAACTTAAATAACAATGCCATTAAGTTCTATCACCACAGCTTCTCCACAATTGTGAGGCAGACTAGACAACAGTAACAGTGTAGCTATGACCTCCACCCCTTTTACCTTCGTTTCACTTCCTCGCAGCTTGTGTAGTCGTGTTTCTTGCCGGGTTCTCATTTTTACTTTAACTATTGTAATATTATTAGTGAGGTCATCAACAGATGGTCGATTTCTGCTTTTTGGTAAACTCGGTCAGGCTCTTGGAGTCACTCAAATTTCGAATACAACGAGTCGTACCATTCGAGATTGAACTTTACGTAGCTGCAGTGCTACACATCTGATCGACGTTTCACGCAATAAGACCTTAATAGGTCAAGAGAACCCAATAAATAAGACCCTCCTACACTGCTGCACTCCGGTCATTTTTTTAAATCGCAGGAATTAGGATGGAGCATCAGGTCCTCTTTTGCTTGGAAAAATTCCAGTCAAGGGGCTAAAAATTTGAAAATTCAAAATTTCCTTTAATCGAAACTCTTTACTTTGGGAGGCTACTTGCAACTCCGAAATAGCTTAGAGGTTGGCTACGCCTTGTTCTTATCGGTAATTAAAGTGAGTATATCGTGGAGGCGTAGTACATACAGCTCCCCATCTATGCCCATGAATTAGTATGAAGGTATCAACAAACAAACAAACAAAGACGAACAGATTAAAAGGTACTTCTCCTATTCTTTGATTTAGAGGTCTTGATTGTTCAAATATCATGGTATAAAACATTGTCGGTGTAGTAATCAGGCTGTTTCACCTGAAGAGCAGGTCCTGCTTGAAGGGTGGGAGAGGTGGGGCCTATAGAAACGTTTAGCATCTGTCACAAATCGAGTTTCAACTCAATTTGCCATCTTCTCTTTTCAACTGTCACGCAAATTTAACCCTTTCGAAGTTTAGCTAGCAGCGGCTCAACAATTAGTTTGTTCTTGTCACAGTTTACATTTCTTTTGTGTTAGAAAGCCATTCTTGGGTCAGCTGCCTTTAAAAAATTCTGTTCTCGAATGTAAAGCCTCTCCCGCCCTGTTGCTGAAAACTCAAGCAATCAGAATTCGTAGACAGAGAGGGAACTCTGAGCCTATGGACTCTGTTTATTACTGGTTTTCGTTACGGTATCGCAAGGAGGCTGAACGTTCTGCTTCAGATAGGGTTCGGTCAATAATTCGGGATCGGTGATGTCATCACATACTTTTTCCTAACTACACCACTTTGATCCAAGACCAATTAAACCACAGAGCTTCAGAGACTAATCAACATCACTTTTCTATGTTTTAAAAATAGCCCACGCAATCAATTTCTCGAACCAGTCGTCATCACTGCCTGCAGGCAGTGAGAGTGACTTTAGTACCGTTTTGAATGCCAACTAAATGATGTGCACTGCAAGGCTTTTTCGTTGCAGTTCGTCAGCGGCCTTTTTTGAGGCCGCTTTCGCCAATAAAGACGAACTCATAAGCCGCCAGCAAACCCCTTTCAGCCCGAGTCGAGTCGACAACGAGAAACATCACGAAGTGACTTCAGCGGCTTTGCTATTTTCGATAACGGATCCTTCGTTTCTCTTCTGCTCGAAGATAAGATGACTTTCTCTGGCTGATACCTACCGTGCTACTGTTATATTTTGGAAAATTTTTAAATTATTTCAATCCTGAAGCATATCTCAAAAGGTGTTTTTCCATCGTGCACTTGTCTCTTCTTTTTTTCTATTAAAACTATTCCCATCCTTCGAATGCCATCATATTGCAAGCTAACCACAATTCCTACAGATCTCTTTGTAATCGGAAAGACCACAGATGTTTCTTACTGGGTGGAATCCTTGGCATCACACTTGTAACCATATCTTATCACTCACTACCATAACTTATCAGTTTCTTAACCTCACCTTCTCGACCTATCCTGCACGATTTTTTCGAACACTTTGAAAATTGTTTTACCCCAAGAAATATGCCTCCCTGGGTGGTACCATTTCCGAAACTCCGCTAAAACACTTATCTGGTCGAGTAAACTTAGTGACCGTACAATTTACCTTAGAACCTTCAACCAAAGTGACTTTGATGGGTTCCATGCCTGTGATTTGGGCTCATGGCTATTTATTTTCCTGATTTATTTGTTACTACTTCCTGACTTGCCCTCTCAGTTCTCGCCACATTTCTAAGTGCAAATTGTGCTGTTCAAATTGCAGAACTGGTCAGTCCTCTTGAACTGTGGCCAAAGTTCCTTTGGTTCTTCACATCATGATCATCATTCAATGATATCCGATGGACCTCTTCAGACGGCTGGTTCGATTAAAAGGTAATGTATTCATTTATTCGAAAATACTTGAAAATACTCCGGTTCATGAATCTGATGGCAACCTTACTGATACTATGTGATGGGCTTCCGTCTAGAATTGAATTTTTTGGTTTGCACTCATATCTCTAAGCCATGTGCTAAGATACGAATGATGTGAAGGCAAATAAGTAAGTACTCGTCGCTTCATTCGGGCTTTCGGACCAGTTTCCTACCGGTCAGCTAATCTCAAAGGATTGCCTCAACGGTAGTGTACTCCTCCTCCCCCCACCCTTGACATACCGATAGAGTACACTGTACGGGATACGCTTCCTTTCTGCCCCTTCAAATTTGGAGTTACCGGGTTACACTCGAAAGGGAATTGGTCGGTCTACTTACACGAGAGTCAGAGTAATAATATTTTTTTAATTTTTGAAGCTTCTATTAAGATGCCTTCCACCAAATGCCCTTATCTCATGAGAAACCGTTTTAGTGTTGCGGCCAGGCTCAAGATACCCTTTGTATACTAGTAAGGGGAGTGAGTTGACTTGTCATCATCAACGCGATCGATTCCTGCCACTTGTCAATGAAGTCTCCAGGTCCTCAGGGGACGCTAATCAGTAGCGCACATGTTTTAAAAACATTATGGTGCAAGTTGTCCATTTTTCACTAGCTCTCAGAGCTCCATTAAGAAGTCATCTTCATTGAGGACTTGGGTGAAAGATAGATGGAGTGGAATATCAATGAGGTAATGGGTAGAATCGGGCCTTTCATCATTTTTCCACTTATGCTTCAGCACTCCATGTGTTTATTAATTCCTAGGGCTCTGGAAATGTGTTATAGTCTCTGCTTTGTCCTCCCTCATCAGTCCTTACCCCGTCCACCATGGAAGGCTTCTACTGCTTTCGACTTTCTACAGAAATTCGGGGGCATACTCCACCCGAAATTGACTCTACTGGGCCGAGAATCTTGCTCAGTTCGAGGATCTTTCGTGGATTCAAGGAGCTTCTCGGTCCCTGGTAGTATAAGGTGACCAATATCAGTCGCTATAAGACATTCGAGAAAGCCAGCCGTTCATCTAGCCGGCATCTTCTTACACTTGCACTTTTGATGACTTCTTCCATTTCTCGTTGATTCACATGAAGAATACGACTTTTCATAGCGGTATCAAACGTTATTGTCTTCCATGGACATCCTTACCCATGCCATTAACAAAATTAAGAACTGACGTTTGCAAGACGCCATGGTCAGGATCGGGAAGTGGAACTCGGGGAAAGACATCCATTGTTCTATCAATCAAGAGATGAGGGCTACTGTGTGTAAAGCTATCAGGTCGAACCGATGAAACTGAGTAGTTTTTTGCGCTGTAAAGTGAACTCCCTTATCTCTTTCCCCTATCCAGTACATTACCTCATTGGGGAAAGAACGTAGAAGGAGGATGAGCCATAGGTTTGGTGAGAAAGTTTTTTTTGGGAAGTTCATTGAGAGTGGGACAGGGGTGCTACTGAGAAAACTATTATTTTCGTGACGCTGCTCGACTGGAATGGCACGTATTCCTTGTAATGTGCCTGCATATTTAATCCGCTCCCTGTTCCATCAGTGAGACAGAATTTATAAACATTCGGGAGGTGGACCAAAGAATCGTACACCCAGTGGTTCAAGTCAACCCATTGTACTCAAATGATCGTGAGTAACATTCGCTGCCAGGCTTTTTTCCAGCTACCTCAACTGTCTTTCGTGAGTTTCGTACCATAACCGAAAATAAACGCATAAATATACGATTGAATAAATTAATAAATAAGAGGATAGTAGATGACTTATCGTGCACATCAAGCTCTGTTCTGTTCACGATTTTTTCGTGAACACTCTTGAATTCCTCAATCCGGCAGTCTCTTCGTTGCTCCAGAAAAAGATTTATAGGGAATTCGTCCTTTCTGGAAGTCTTTATTTCGAAGATCATGAGTCGTGACTCTTAATTGAGAGCCTACATTCCACACGGTGAGTTTTCGAAGCCTTTGTGAGATCGGGGCTTAAGTTCCCAACTAGTACAGTACAGTTACCTTACATGAACCTTCTGAGCAGTAGCCTCCGGAACAGGATCGTCGGAAGGTTTTTTTGTGGTTTTCTTCTGGTGTCCCTCCCTCACCCAGACATTATGATCCCACCTTTTCCACTCCGTCACGCTATAGAGCATATGGAGTTAAGGGCCGTATTTTCCGTCCTCAATGGCACTTGATGTGTACAGCTTCCCTAACGACTTGGACGAGAAGTCGAGAAATAAGCTGGCAGGTCTTAGGCTTTCAACTAGTACAAAATTACCTACGCATAAATCTCCCAAACAATGACATCCGGATGGAGGCGCCGGGAGGAAAGTTTCCACTGATTTTTTCCTGAGAGCTCTCTCTCAGCAGACTTACTTCTTATGGCAGATACCCCGACGTCACTTTTTCCACTTGGTTACCTAGTACATTATGGGGCTGAATGGGATATTATTCCGTCCCTTACAAGGCACTTCGAGGGTACAACTTCCCTAACGACTGGACCAGACCTGTACCACCTCGTTTTTCAGCCGTTGGGCAAGTTCCAAGAGTCATGCATACAGTTGAGGCTTCGCTACTTAGGACTAGCCCTTGAGGCCATCCAAAGCCGTTCTTGAATAGAAAAATACAACTTTGTTATCCGCTGTATGCAAATTTCCAAACTTTTTCCTTTCCCGAAAATTCCAAGTCCCGCTTAATGATTTCAGGCAGGCTCCCGATTTTCGAGAAAAAAGTTCCCTCCGTAAAAATGCATAGCGGCGGCAATCACTATGGTTTTTCTTCCATTATGCATAAGTAGCTTTCCCCAATCATTCCGAGTTACTAAAGTAACTCAGTTGCAGTAACTTTCAAGGAGAATATGTAAGACTCTTCACGATTCGCTTCAGACTGGAGTACTACTGTAAGGATCGGCACGAATATTTTCTCTTAATTCAGTTCTGTGTGGTTCCCCAATTGAGCAGTGGCCTCGAACCGTTCGGATTTCAGGCAGGCTCCCGATTTTCGAGAAAAAAGTTCCCTCCGTAAAAATGCATAGCGGCGGCAATCACTATGGTTTTTCTTCCATTATGCATAAGTAGCTTTCCTCAATCATTCCGAGTTACTAAAGTAACTCAGTTGCAGTAACTTCCGAGGAGAATATGTGGACTCTTCACGATCCGCTTCAAATAGGAGTACTACTGTAATGTATCGGCACGAATTTTTTCTCTTAGTTCAGTTCTGTGCAGTTCCCCAATTGAGCAGTGGCCTCGAACCGTTCGCGATACGCCATGCATTCGGTTTCCGATCGCTTAATCTTGCACAGCTGTTGTTGTAGGTGCATGGACTTGGAATAAACCCTCGAAAGATTGGAGGTGGTGTAGCTGTGAGTGGTCCGCCCTACCACATACGCCTGGTTCAGGGTTAGTTCTGCATGGCATGGTTCCCCAAATGGTGTCCGGCGGTTCAATCGTGGATCGAAAATTGTTGAATCAACCAGGTCTTTTTTCTCTCCAGGTCGGGTAATTGTTGATAGACCCACCTATGAGCAGATGAGAACGCTGACTTGTACAATGGCTGGCCACCAAAAGTCACGGTAGGCCGTGAACGCATTCAAATAGCCACTACGACTCTGAATCTAAGCCGAATGCATGGCACATCCCAGACACGGAACTGGCTTTTGCTATATAAATTTTTCCGAAATGAAAGAGTTTCTGCTTGTTCTTTACAATGTTGATAGCCATGTAAACCCATATTAGGCCCGAATTCGCGTAAAATGGGCTCATAACCTATCTTTTGTCTGGTTATTTGTTCACTCGTTTATTTTATATGCTATTCTCTCTACATAATGGCTAACAAATGCTGGTAAGTTTTCTATTTTCCTGCCTTCTACCCCCTACAAAGTCCGAATTAAGAGGATACATCAGCCGGATTTCCTGGCTTACATTGGCATCACATTCTGTGGCTGGCACAGGCTGGGCAACTTGCTCAAAATTCTTTCTATTTTTCCCTCGACTTCATCCTTCCCTCATCTATTTCTTTGAATTTTAATAAGAAATTTTCAACAGGCAAAGCATCGAAGAGCTACTTACGAGGGATCGTGCGATATATAGGTATAGACTATTATCGCAACGTGTTATTATGTCGTAGCACCCCTTATCACTTGCTATTACTTCTTATCACCCACTCATGAAATCTCCAGTGAGCTCTTACGACCACAAAATCAGTTCATTGCCTGGGAAATGATGGCTATGTTGAGGCTAACGAAAGTGAACCGAAATTCTCCTCGTTTCCCATCTTCCATTTCATTATTTCGGACGAAAGTTGCTCCTGCGTTCAACTAATCCGTGGCTAAATGTCCGTTCTATGAGCTTTGGCCCACCAGTCACAGAAGTAATGCCCAAAATGGATTTAGATTTCATGAATTTCGCTTGGGCCACAACAAATGAAAGCTGCCAGACATCACAACGATCGGCTTATTGTTTGACTCCTTCTGTTTGGCTGCTAGCCTCATGCTCCCGTTCCTCATCATATACCTCATTCTGTTCTCTGGCCACTGTAGGCTATCCTTTCAAAGCCATTAATCGGCCATTTCTAGTTTATATGATAGATGGCCTTGCACTATGTCAGAAACCACATTAGCAGTCATATCGGTCGGTTTTTTTTCCTGCGGTCTGCTATTCCGATCCGGTAACGTAGACAGGAATCTATTGCAGACATTGGCTAGTAGGAATTGGTAAAGGGTGTCTACAAATGAAAGCATCCATCCAGAAAATTCCTAAATAGGCAGAACAAATGCTTGAAAAGGTATACAATGGAAGGAATAGAGGAAAAACTGATTCAAAGTTGCCAATTTGTTCAAGCTGAGAATTTTCAATGACTCCAGCTTTTCGAATTTCTTCCCCAATTTTTCCCGTGGATTAACAGTTCCCATGTTTTTTCCTCACAAAAAAAATTCTTCGAAGTATAGCGAGTTACAAATCCTAACTTTTCATCCTGTTTTTCAACACTGTTTGGCCTAATCATTTTTTTAATATTTTTTTTATCTATGCACGTTAATTGTAGCATTCTGACTTTGATATCAGGTTATTCTGAAGAGAAGTAGGGTATACAACCCTGAATTTTAAAGTTTTACAACCATAACCACCAAATTGAATAGAATGATCAAAAATCGGAGACCTTTCAGCTACAAAAGAACAACTGGAACAAGTGGCGGCTCACCATGGAAATGAAGAACTCTCTCATGCCACTACCCAAAGCTCTTTTGAAGGTAAACTAGAACCGTGAAAATCCCTAAACAATGTAATTCACATTTTTCTAAAAAGTCTACGGAAAGCCTTGGATCTTATGTAATCATAAACATTTACGGACCAAGTAGACACTATGCATTAAGTTGGACATCACATCCTGACGTGAAAAGGCAGTTGGATATGAAATTCTAGTTCGAGATGAATCCGATGCTTTGAAATGGGATTTTCCAAGAAATAACAATNAAAGCTCAAAAGAAGCTCTTACTTGCAGGTTACAGTTCCTTTCCTTTCTTATTTTTTTCTTTCTACTTTTTTCTTTTTTCCAAAACAGTCCCAAAGTTTTTTTTCTCGTTTTCTGTGACTCCCACAAGCTCAAAGCCACTTTTAGTTCCCGAACTCTCATTGAATTTTAATTTTTTCACTGTCACTTACGAGAATGAGAAGGCAGGCAGTAGAAGGATATGTATGACACTATTAGGGGCGCCTAAAAGCTTTGTGTCCCCCTCCCCTACTTTGAAGCTTTCAAGCCTAGTGGCAAAATTAGATTTTCTGAACGCATGGCGCTTGTTGTTGTGATGCAAGTCGCAATATTTTTCAATGAAACCCCAGCCGATTCTCGTAGACAGATCGATTTCATTTAATAAGATTTCTCATGCACAATAATGCCTTAATTAAATTTATTTTTTGTTTTCCACCCCTATGCTTTCATCACTATACTGCAATGAACTATATAAGACCTTTTATTTTGAATGGCAATGGAGAAGAAAGGATAAAGGATGGAGTCTTTGGCGTTGGCCCACTCCGCTTTTTGCCATGCACCTCGCATTCGACTTCTATTCAGGATCGCAGAGGCGTTTTGAAGGCGTATGTGGCGCCAGCCGATGTACAAGTCAAAACTTTCATCCTCCCAGACGAATCTGGTACCAATCAACCGACCCCGGAGGGATGGAAGGTCTGAGTGACCTAGACCGATATCGATTCGATAACCGGTCCCTAGACCATTTATGTGGTGCGCGCCACTGACCACTGCACCACAATCATCTTTCGGGCAAATAAGGTTTTGGAAAGCTACAATGAAAGGTTACCATACCAAAAACTATCCAATTTAAGGGTCGGTGCCGATGCATTACTCCAACTTTTTTAAGGATGGTTTATCTCGGCCCAACCGTTTCGACATTTCGTAGTGGGGCCCTTTAACCCAGTGTTCCGCCCTATCTATTTGTTTACTTTGTTGTTTATATGATTATTCCGTCTCTATGTTTCTTCTTCTTTTAACGTTTTGTCATTCACTTTGATCACTCCCTAACTATATATTGGTTTTAGCAACTAACGCTAGCGAATATGACTGGCATGACTCGACATTGTTGGCTACAAATTGTTTTTGTGGATGTCTACCTACCGTTGAAATACAAATTTTTTTTGGACATTTGAAAACAAACTGACGATATTCTCATTCTCAGTACTACAATTCTACGGAGGAGTCATTCTTCAGCCAGAATTTATTTCTTATTTATTATCGATAACAAAATCACGAGAATACAACAAGCCACTATAATTTACACATTACTTATTTGTTTACTGGCAATATTGTTTTTATTCATTTATTTATCGAAGTATGCTGGCAAGCGTATCAATCAGGTGTAGCCTGGTGGCAGAACTAATTGTTAATGGTCTGCATTCAACAAACGAAAGAGAAGGTAAAGAAAAAAGAAGGAGAAACTCAAACTGCAGAGGAAAAGGTGTTTGCTTCACTGGAATCTTCGAAATATCGGTAGAAATTAGCACTTGTAGTAATGGAAACAAGTAAAGAGTCAACGAGGAGGAATCTGGTAAGAATCAGAGCTGTGGCCAACGAATGTGCTATCCTCTTCCCAAAAAGCGCAGTCGCCGCACCCACGAACCATGAAGTAGACTGAGGCATGAACCCCTTTACTTTGACCAATCCTGTCTGTGGGTTGCGCCCCGCAATCGCCTCCATCAGAATCCTAGTAGCGTTTGAATGCGTGTGGGCTCTGAGGAATGTCTTGTTACAGCCAGCCAATGTACAGGTGAGCAGTTTTGGCCTCCCAAACAAGTCTGATACCGACTGGCCGATTCCAGGAAGATGGAAGGCTTAGTTGGCTCGAGCGAGTACCGATCAGGGATTATCGCAGGCCCAAACCATGCTTGCGTAATATTGTGCCACTTACCACGACATCACCTCCGCTCAATTATGTGAATAAGGTGCTTTCATGAGATTTCATTATGCTGGTTGAGTAACAGGGCGAGCCAAATTTGCAAGTGGAACAGCTAACTTATCAATTGTTCCCTTCGATTCATTCGCATTTCTGGTCTACTTTCCCTATCTCTCATATTCGAATGGTCCTTAAAAAGTCTCAGCGAGATCGAATTGTTTGTGCTGTACTTTTAAAGCCGCTTATTGGTTTACAGTAATTGAATCACCTAAACTTACTTGAGTTCGACAACTTTTTCGAGCTACCAGGACTTCACAAATGAGCTTAAGTGGTCCGTCCTTCCGATAGAATCTCTCGAAGCACTGCGTGGTAGGGAAGACGTTTTTACTGGGCAAAGAAATACAGTTTTCTCATAATCTTTTGTAATCGATTTTGCTTCATTCTTGCAGATTTTCCATTGAGAACTTCACGTTTTTTCCGTCGATTGACCTCGTTTATTACAATTATTCAAGGAACCGACTATCCAGCAAATTTCTTCTACCGAACAACTTGATGTTCCGCGGAAGTGCCGCATCGAAACCTGAGAAAATGTACGGGTAAACCTAACATCCATTAGTGGTACAAATTCAACGGTGGAAAAATTGAAATATCGAAGAGCATGAGCGAATATGGGGCCAGAATTTGGTCATCGATACTGCTCTTAACATTTTCTCGTCCTGCTTTCTTCCCTCTTTCTTTTTCTCTATTATTCTTCAGCCTACTACTGGTGATGACAACAAACTTTCAACATAAGACGTGGGCAGTCAATAGCAATGGAGCTGTTTTTCCCTATGACAGCTTAGCCTGCAGCCATATATCCATTACGGAACGGCTTACGTCAATGACAATTAATCTCCCTCCACCTAATAACCCACCCACTTTACTCAAAGTCATATAACCCAGTCTTTTCTGAGTCTTTTCACTTTGCCACTAAGAGTTTTTGTCCATTACCCATTTATAACCCACTGAATGGCTCTATTAAGTCGTGTCCAACTACGACTCTCCATTAATCTCGGATTTTTTTTCCTAAGTACAACGTTTACTTCTTGAGCTGCACAATAGATATTTTCAAATACTCGTTATTCCCTGGTGCTCCAGCCTTCTCAGCTTCTCCGGAGTTTAGAAAGGCGAAAATCGTCCAGGAAACTGTCCGTTTATGGGATACTTCAACCTACACAGGAAACTTCGATGGGGTCGTAAGCTATGATTACCAAGCCGCGAACTATGATCAACGAACCTTCAGGATAGTCGATATAACAGCCTTATATGAGATTATGACAAAATTGGTGTCCCTAGCCTAACTATAAAGTTGAAACCCTGAATTGAATTCTTCCCAGCAAGAAATTCCATCAAATTGTGGTCACCTAATTAGCATTGGATTGGACTGGGAGAATAATGACGGAAAGGAGAAGTTGATGGGCGAGGACCAAGGACATTATTCATGTTTTTACGATCCAATTGAAGGCTTCAACCTCCAGCCCGCTGGAGACTTTAGATCTCAATAACTGATATCTGCCCTAGAGAGCGTCATGGTTGCCCCTGAATGGGCTCGGTGCTTCCCGATGTATCGGAGGAACACCTCTTTCACCTCTTCTCGTTGGAACTTCTAATATCTTTTTCATTGCCTGAGTCTTTGGTGGGAATACTCGCTCGATTTGTTTGTTTACTGTACTTGTTACGACTTGTCTAGCGGGCGTGTGAATAAGTAAATAAATAAATAAGCAAGTGAACAGAATCTGCTACCTTTGTTCCCATTTCAGCCATATCTCCTTTGCTGTTCTGGGGATGTTGTGGATCTGGAGATCTACTCAAAAGGCCAGTCCATACCATGCTTGCAAGCTCCATGGTTTCGTGGTGGCTGTTTCCTGACAGGAAATGAGCCAATCCGCTATTCATGACGTTTAATTTCCTGCACTACAACCGTTAAACGTGCTACCATTAATGAGATCGACCGACGTTGGTCTCATAAATAACCAACGGATAAAAGTGGAGGCAGAATGATGAACGATTGGCTGCATTCTTGCAGAAAGACTACTGAGACAAAGCTCAGAGTAAGCAGGTGGTTACCAAAACCATTCTCTTTTAGGCCGGGATATTGGCAACGACTGGATGTACTTCAAAGCCAAGCCCGATTAGATAACCTAAACCCCCCCCCCC
>UZAF01018984.1:12742-27928 GCA_900617895.1 Haemonchus placei
TGAAAATAGCTTCTATTAAAAACACAAACATAGTAGGTCGCAAAACATATACGAACATTTCAGTATGTGTTTTGCGATGTGCTAGGTTCAAAAAATTAGGCTTTTCATGATGCGCACTGCTTTGAATCTCTGCATCGTAATTGAGACTCACTGAAAGATATTTAATAGTACTAAAATTGAAACGATTTTTGATCCTTTTCCTATCTATCAGTATTGGGCTACCAACCTTAGCCCTATTCAGCGCTGCCGATTTTCTGAGTGATCGAACCCCGCTTAGCAAAGAAACCATACTCGTGAACTATCTGAGCAACAGCTCCCATACTTGTGCTACTGGTATGGGCGCACCAATCATCCCAGTAACGGAGGCGTAGATTTCCTATCGCAAGGGATTTGTGTGGTTTCTATTCTAAGAAGTGTATGAAGATGTACATCTCGGTGAGGACCAACAGCCGAGAACGAATTGTACTTCATTCCCACTTGAAAATGTCTATTTGACAAAAAATTCTGGGAACAGCGTCTCCCCTGCTTTAGGAAAATTTCTTCACCAGTCGACTGTTGCTGCCGAAAATGTTTCTGCACTGTAATGAAAAATAAGCGGAAGCGAATTTACATTCGCTCTTTTCTGTTATTTCATTTCAAAATACAGGCGCAGCCAATAGCTCGTCTCTATGAGATGCTCAGAAACATTTCACAGGTTCAAACTGCTTTTTCTCAGTCTGGTAGCAACGTATTGAAGGTTGACAGCTGCATTAACTACAGAAAACTCCATGGACACCTCGAAACAGACAATGAGCATGATTTAAATGAGTCTGATATATGCCGTAGAATGAACCACAGAGAAATTTGGTATCTATCAAGGTAAAAATCGGGTCGGATACCGAGGGCAAAATCGCAATCGAAGTGACGACAACTCTTCATATTAATGCTGTTCAAGACAGTTGGAGGCATAACAACCTCGAGAGACATACCACAGAAAGAAATTTTGCTTGGCCACCACGGGTAAATCTTCAGTGTTCACTTTATGACGTTTTTCCGATCCCTAAACCTGATTCTTTTCGAAGCCTTGTATTTCTCCCATTTCTCCCCGAAATCCGCGATTTCTTCGCCTTTTGTGCTACTCTGGACTATCACTTCCATCATTCGTCTAATACTGGAGTCCCCAAAATTATCGTGAACTGTGTCTTCATGCTCACTCTGTGTATGTTGCAAAGTACATACTCTGTCCCGGGACTCAAAGTCAAGAGTTGGGCTCCTTAACAAGGTCAGCAAGATCACAATTCCGAACTCGAGCAGTGAACAAAACGTCGTCATTACAACGAATAGGGCTGACTACAATTGCTCAGGTTCTTGAGCTCAGATCATCATTTGCGTAGAATGTGATGAAATATGCTTTACTAAGACCAACTTTTTGTTAGCTCATCATCGCGACAATAACCAGAGTTTTATTTGACTCTCATTATATTCTTCGTTCCCCTTTTTTACTCATTGTTCGAATGTCTGTTCATCTCCCGCTTCGTAAAATTGTTTATTTGTACGGTAAACAACGAAGGTGTACGAAATAAGATTTCCGAAACCGCTTAAGCTTCATTAGCGTTCGTTAAGGCCTTGTGCTACGTCTTGGGCGTGGGAACTTTTGCACGATGGCACTTAATGAAGGTTACCTCGCATCTAGGCGTGAAGCGACTTCAATTGGATGCAATGCGATCGTCATTATGCTGCCATGTTATCGTCGCCGAACAAGTTGAAGGTACATAGCGGATAGAAATAATTACAGCATAGAAGTGAAGCTCCTATAGAAAACTGGGTTTCTCATAGAAAGTAATCCAGTACCACTGTTTTCAAATGCTTTATTTTTAGACGGAATGCAGGATGAATAAGCTCAATATATTTCTAGGAAAATTCCTGTAAAATGAAAAAAACAGTTCAGTTTTCTTTTTGTTTTTTTCAATTTTCGATTATCTAAAATATCAAACAACCTTTACGAGGCGATGTAAATGTTCAATACAAATTATAACTGCTTGTTATTAACTACTTTCTAATAAAACTCTACTTACTTACTGTTATCATTCTTATCAGTTAACAACACACTTATTAATAACGACATGAAGGCAGCATAATGACCAAGAAGTCGTTGCAGATGATTAAAGTTGCATAGTGTTTGGGTACGAGATAGACTTAACTAGGTGCGATCGTACGAAAGTTCGCACAAATACCTCTTATACTGAGTTCACAGTGATGTTGTCTTATAAATTATAACAGGAAAAACAACTCAAACAAGTAGAAGGATAGATTGTACCCCTTAGCACGAAACAATCCCTTTTTACGACCCGCTCCCGCATTCGGCTTTCATTCAAAACCGCTATGGAGTTTCGAATGCTTAGAGGGCCAATTTGAGACACGGTTCACGGTAAATTTGGGATATCTAGTTTTGGACGAGTAATGGGAGTGGTAGTCCAGAGTAGTGGAGAATGAAAAGAGAATGAAAGACCTTAAAAAAATAAAATTAGGGGCTGGAGGAGAGCATTATGGAAGAAGGAAAAAAGCTGCATAGAAGGGGTTCTTAGACGATAGCGCGCCATTGCACACAGCTGAGTGCATTCCGATGCCTGCGTGAAATGTGTGGGTCCCTTTGCGAATGGTGCAACTTTTAAAGCTATTGGAACGCTCGTCCGCCTTGGGTATGTAGGTCGGCTAAGCCGGTCTTGGGGGCCCTTATTACGCCTTACCTTAACCATTTTTCGACCGACAGCATCCCTCAAGCTGTCCTTGGGGGTCGCAGATTCATCAAAGCAAGAAATCTTAAAAACCATTTTTAGCCTGAATTGTGCCGTATGACTTGTGACGGCCAGTCAGTGCACAAGCCAATGCGCTAATCCTCCTAGACGAGTCTGCAACTAAACAACCAACCTTGAAGGAATATAAGGCTTGGTTGGCGATGGCGAATATCTCCCCGAACACATCCACAAAAACAAGGCCTTTCGTAGGACATCATATTATACATCTGGAACTGTCAAAGTCGTGATTCACCATATGCATGATATACAGCTCGCTTCCTTGCATCATCTGACCTTCCTCTTAATCACCAGTTATTATTACCCTCGATTCAGTTCCAAAACCATGCTTGCGCGATAGTGCCCCAGTGCTACTCCACCACCTCGTCCTGAATAAAAGGATAGGCGCAGTATTGGAATCGCATTTGAAGATGGTCGTAGGCCGTCAAGTCGTATAGAAAGCCTTCGCGATTTTATACATATCTTTTGTCATTTATCCGATCATTTTATGATTCCATTGGGGTAGATGTTCCGAAGTTCATCGACAAATGTTGGCCAAGTTAATTTTGGCCGACCAATTTCTTGCTATCAGTCAGTTTTGCATAGATCGAAACAGATGATAATCAGTTACTACATTCCACTTAGTCTTTCCTCGAAAATTTTGTCATGTTCCTGCAGCGATTTAGCTTGTCTTTTTATGTGAGAAAAAACATCCCATACAGTACTTCTTCATTCGTTTACCTCCTTTTCGAGTTGATATATCTTTTCACGAGAGCATAGAGTAGAACTTCTGACAAAAATGTGAGCGGGAATATTACATTCTAAGCATACATTTGTTCGAGACGGTCGGGGGAGCGATGCTTGGGGCAAGGCACATATGAGAATCAGTCACATTGTGAAGATAAACAGACCGTCTTGCCTAGCACTGGAATGATATCAGCAATCCTTTTCTTCCAAAACTATGGTTTCGCCCTACTGCAGCAACGGTGTAGTAGATTTATCAGATGGCAAATTGTCCATACCCTCGATTTGATACACTTCTCGACCCTATGAACGGGTCACTCAAGTCGGTTAGATGCTTGAAAAAGTGCTTTCACCTTCTATATTTTACTTCCATCAAAAAATCACAACTGAAAGAATATTCAGTATGCTTTCGTAAATAAATTTTGATGACCGACCTCAATGATTGGAAAAAGGTGCTAAATGTGGTGCTTTGCCAACGCCTCCCATACAACCTATCTTGAATACGCGCATTGCAAAGGGTTGAATGGGCACAATAATTGTCTCTCGAAGATCAAGCGTTTCAGTAAAATGATGTGCACTGTAATACTTTTTATAATAGTACAGCAGCACCATAATACACTAAGAGGAAGATCGGATTCAGAACCGGGAATCAGAAAAGAGGAAGCAAGAGAAGGAAGCATGCGTGATAAAAGTAAATGAGAAGATTGTTCATAATATGACCGATCTATGAGGAAAAGTGCGAAAAGGCAGCAATTGTCTATTGGTAACACTACCAGTTTGAGTTTGATACGAGCCGAACCCACGTTTATGAATAATTTTTAGCTATGCTTCAATTAGTCTCTGCAATAAGAAGAGAATACGGAGGTGAACCAATTAAGCTCATCAGATTGGCCATACACAGGTTTATAAGAGAAGCATACCAATGGGATAGTTTTAAAGCAGTGTCAGCAAATGAAGAAGGCTGTGATTAAGGTTATATTTGAGTCTTTTCACCGCTTGTTAATTCCAAACCATCATAATCAGAGAAAGGCGTTAACCGTGAAAGTTTCTGACGAAGGAAGCGTCTTTATTCACTGAGCAAATGCTCACAATCTCTCTCCAACCTGTCCCTGCTACCACATGTGTGAGTCACTTTTTTTATAAAAAAAATTGTGGTCGTTTTCAAAACTTCACATTCATTGTGAGAGTGGAGCCGTTGAGTCATACTTTTCTCAGAGTAGACCATGCTTGTAAGACAAGACGAAATTCTAGAAAATCGGACATGGTAGTTAGGTCACTATTCTTAAAGTTGAACTTGAACGTTGAACTCACCTGGCAAGCAGCAACTTGCCCGAGTCTTTTTCGTTGCGTCTTATAGTCTTCCAGTAGTTCTTCAGAGTAAATAGTTCGCGAAAGTTTGGATAAGGTAAGCGCGAGTCGACTGTTGGCGCTTCGGCTGCCGGAGTGTCGGAATCGCCTTTCTGCGCATCGGGCGGCGGTGGCGTTTGCTTGGCGCCAGCACTCGATCCCATTTACGACAATGGGACACGGGCGACACATACACAGAATACGTTTCTGGAGTCGCCGTGTAAGCGCTCCTGACGCGGATGCTGTCGACCACGCCTACCTCCTGGGACCTCCGCTTGTCAAGGGAGACCAGGAATGTGGTCAATTGTATCTGCGTTTGTCTAATAGCTCCGTGTGAAAGTACTTCGAAGCATTTTCGTTCACCTGCGTTGAAAGGAATTACCCACAGAATTACGTCATGTTGAGGATAATCAATGAATGACATATAATCACGTCCTCGTCGGCAAAATCTTGAAAGCAGCTCTATAGCAACGGAGCTGACGAATTCACAAGGGAAATAACTCAAACTCGAATCAAAATAACGAGTTATTTGCAACATATTTGAGGTGCTCTGGCGGTAAAACTTAAGTGCGAGAAATACTACGAGGTAGTAGCATAGTTCTCCCATCTATTAAATTTCCTATATATTCTTTGGAATAGTACAAAACAAGGTTTGCACCGTCACCGCTGATGGGACTAGAATAATGATTAGGGCTGCGAGCGAACATCATAGCATCATCGCTGGCTTACTCCATCACACATACAGTAAAAACATAGAAAAATGATGACAGAGTCGGAATTTCCAGAGAATAAAAAAGACAAAAACAAGGTCCTCACATCCTAACGAATCCTTAACAGTCATTATTTCGCATTTTTCGTATACAGCTTCCTTTCCTCTACAGTCTTAGCTAATACTAGTAACGAATACATAGTTGCCTTCTCGCCAACACGTCAGCGCGTCTCATGGCTTTTCATAAATGAATTTCCTTGAACATAGCCGGAAGCGTAATCGCCTTAGCAACGCAGTAACCGCCCTACCCCAAAAAAAAATGAAGAACCGTTCTCTCACTCCAACTAATGTGAGCCGTCTATTGAGAGTGCACATTTCTAGCGAACTGCACTTAGCGTTACATTTATTTATGCATCCATATATTACCCGAGGCAGTCCTGAAAATCAGAAAAGGATCTTGCAATACTTTCCTTTGTTCAACTCGAAACTATTGTGGAATAGCTGTACTCACCAAAGGTGAAGTGGTAATTCATTCGCACTTCAATCATTCATGCACACCCGTCCAAGCAGGCATTTGATAATTAACCATTTGGTGACCACGGGTATGTGTCAAGTCGTGCGTCCGAGGATGCGCGGGAGAAAGTCCGTTGCGCGTGTCCGTCGAAAGTAGGTCACCCCGCCCACTCCGCGCGCGGCGCACCCCAACTGAGGTCATGACATGACATTACAGTAGCACCAAATGCCAGTGGAGCGAATGATTTGCAGTTGTCCGTGTTATCTTCCCTTTGGCTGACTGCTGTGGACCAAGCGCAAATCATATGCCCCACAGACAACTGCAACGTTTGTCAAAGATCGCGGGCTGACGCGCCGCATGCGACGGCTGCGTCGTGACCTAAATTTGACGGAGGCGCGCAACGAAGCGCACTCGGACGCGCGCGGCAATTTGCGCGGCGAAGTTCGTAACTATTTGAACGACTGCAGCGCCTATCATTGGGGCCCAAATTCGAAGTAAAGTAAATTAGAAGGATAATCTAACCCTGCTAAACTAGTCTACTTTGAGTTTGTGCCCCGAAAATTGGTGTCAAAGACGTTTAAATCGTCACGAACTTCGCCGCACAATTTGCCGCGCGGGTCCTCGGACGCACGACTTGACCGTCCCCCGGTGACCGCAGTGGCTCACTATCTCGTTTGATGGATCTTCACGCAAAATTCATGTTGAGCACTTAAGCGCAGGGGTTCTACATTTTAACAACATAAGTGTTCTGCACTGGTGAGGCAAGTGAACGAAAATCTTTTAACCTTACTAAACAATAAAACGCCCTACGGAGAGGTACATGGAATGTGCAAAGGATTTTATCGTCGAATAATAGTATATCCTTCACTCTACTGGTAGAACAGTATGCATATAGCGTTCTACATTGGGATTCATCGAGAGCAACCTGGTTTCAGGCCCTTCAAGCCTCCCTCCCTCGGGTCGCGTATTACCTGAGGAGGATGGTTGTACAGAATGAAATATATTACGTGTTGGGATTCCGTAATCCAGAAGGTTCAAGATTCCAGTCAAATACTTAAAACTGGGATTTTACGATGTGGGGAATTGACTGGAGCTTTATAAGGAACTTTGGTTTCAAAACCTGAAGCAGACTTTTGTAGTATGCTTTACAAGGTTGGAAGCTACTCACCACGTAGCTGCCGTGAAGTATTTTCCGATCGGTGGATTTTGTAGCATTAAAGATTTAAAATAGAACTTTGACTATGCCCTGATAATAAGCTCCACCAAGCAGGAACTGCAGAGGCAGAATTGTACTCTGAACTAAGAGCATAGAGTAGACTTATATAGTCAGCCTGCCGAGTTCAATTTATTTACTATGGAGGTGGCATTGAAGATTTTCCGAGTCAGCGGGACTGTACCGTCTGGAGGTCACCTGAAGGTATTCAAGCATGTGGATGAGAGCATTATAAATCATTTCTGCACTGTGCTTGTTATCACATGGGTACAGTGCCTCACTTGTTTTACTCTGATTTCCGCCAGAGCTAATTCTCCGGCTTCTTTAGAATTAGCTATTCCTGTTGCTCCTTCTTATTCCTACTGATCCCAGTATTTAGAGAGCCAATCCAATACACTGTGTCACCACTATTTTAAGCACCTTCACCCTTTCCACCACTTGCACATCCCCTCTGTGCCAAAAGAAGAAAGCATTACGTACTAATCCTCAAGAATGAGGCTTTCAGCTCCTAACTAACAATAACTCGCAATTAAAGTTACAAATGTCTAGATACGGCACTGATGAGGCTTTTTACTTCTGTATACTGTAGCGATTCTAAACATTTGAAATAAATTTTGTCTTCTTATTCTAAATATGTAATACTGTAATACTCATGGTAGTAATAGTAATAACAGTAATAAAGTTTCCAATTCTTACAGTCGATATTGACAGGTTGATGCATAATTATCGCGGATTTTTTCGCGGCTTCTTTTCTCTCGATACAATTTGAATATCGAATAAAGAATGGAATTTGCTTCTACGGTCGCCCTACTCACCAACAAAAACTTCTAGGGGTTACCACGTCAATCGTCCATTGAAAAATTTGCTAACAAACAGAATTTTTGACGAAGAGGATGGCTCGATGGCCGACGTGAAGGCACGGATCACCTCCAAGAATCGAAACTCCTTCGTTTCTGGAATTCGACTGCCTAGCAGATGGGTAACAGCGCTGGACTTAGATGGTGGATAAGTTCCGGAGTAATTATTTGAACATGCCTTTGCGAAATCTTTTTATCGTTTCTTCAAGTAAAATTTGCTGAATAAAGCCGCAATATTTATGTATCAACCTAACAATTCGTCCGAAACTGTCAGAGAGGCCAAAAGCAAATCAAGTAAACGAGGTACGACAGGCGAGTGAGTGAAGGTGTGAAGAATGTGTGAAGAAACAGATTTGTACATGAATACCGTCCCCCTTTTCGAGGCAAGCTACTAATTCCTTGCTCACGTGATTCAATATGTCATATCTTCAAGTACAGGTAACTTCTGCTGTCGAATTGCTTCTTACCATTAGAATGCTTTCTACTGTTGAGTCTGGTTGTCTAAATCTGCCTATTGACAAGAAGATAGCACCTGATGTACACTTCTTGTAATTTAATGCCGGCAAGGTAATCATTCGTCTTGTCAAACGTGGAATTGAGATGGCGACAGAAGTTTGCACAAACCCGGAAAAACTCCAAGGGTCAAACAAGAGCTTGAGCAACTCCGAACAGGTCCATGAAGTTACGGATGAAACGCAACTTCTTATCACAGCTCTCGATGTGAGACTTTTCATGGACGACCCCAAGTACCATACTCTCCCGCAAAAGCGCAGCGATGGTATACATAGTCATTGCGACAACAGCGATTGGTGCCATGACGCGCCGAAAGCTACCAACGTGCGGGCATTTCACGTAATGACCGTCATCAAGGAAACCATCACTCAGGATCTCTCCGCTCGTACGCTACTGCCAATTCAGCTTCACCGGCTGGAACAATCTTTGTTTGAGGGTGGTGTTGCTAACTTATACGACTTTTGATGCAGATTCAAGGCTGCGCTTCACGAAAGTGGCAGCCTTTCGTTGTTCACCAGATTCTTTTCATCTGGCAAATTCGCTGAAAGACAGATCCGACATAGAAGCCAGAATATCACCTTTCAGCCACCCATGCTCTCAGAGGACGATACGATCGCCCCCAATTCACTCACGGTCTTCCCCACCGGAGACTGGTGTGTCTACCAACACGAGGCACCAGGGCATCGGCACGACAGGATACCCCTTGCCAGATTCAGTCATTCATCTTGCAACGGTACGGTACAGAAATACCTCCTTCCCTCCTNCCCCCCCCCCCCCCCCCCCCCCTATCGTGGGCATGACCCTGATCGTAGAAGTTCCTTCACGAAACCCAACTGAAAGTCAATAAACTGGGGAACATTAATAACGGAAAAATGGAGCCTACCTGCAATTTTGAATGGAATCAACGAAGTGATTGAAAAGCTCGGAAAGCCGGGAAATAGCGCAGTCCCTACGTCTAGAATCCTAAATCGCTACTAATTCTGTTTACGTCGATCATTTGGGTATACCAACACCAGAGCCACGATGTGTTGTTGACGCGACTCATACAATCATACGTCGAGATGCTGCCATCACAATATGCCACACTCCAATCTTCACATCACTGCTAATTTCCTTTGTGATGCCTGGGAAGACCTCCAATCCGGGCTCCCTAGTCGGACTTGTGGTCACTTTGACTGGGAAGCCCGACACGTATGGCACCATCACAACCATTTTTGTACTCACTGCAATCAGAAGATACCGCCCATCAGATTCTGGCAGAAGACCCAATTCAACGGAATGTGTTCGACGGAATATTCTTAACCATAACCAGAATGGCACTCACGTAGTATTACTCCAGAAGAGCATCTTGCGAAGAAAGAGTTTGAAGACCATCTCTCGCAGAATATCTCTTTCTGCAATAGGACATTACGAACGAATACCTTGTTAACATGGAATGTGAGGCAGATAGAGAAATTTGCATGTCAAGCAACGAGTTTTCATTCTCCTCTACATGAGAATAGTCCCCACTTCGGAGCTTTCTTAGACGAAAACACACACAAGTCCGAAGACTTTCTGTATACTCAACGTTAGACTGTCTGGAAAAATGTAAACAGCTAAAGTATCTCCATTGTGACCGGATTTCATCGGCAAAACATATATCCACCGCATCAGATAAGGAAGCTTTCTTCAGCCTGATGACCGTGGAAGCAAAAGTCATCAACCCGTATGCTATCACTACTACTACTGTCGTGCGCCTGCTCGACACAGGTGCACAGAGAAGCCTCGCAGACCATCCACAAATACTTCCATCTGCATTCGTTCTTTGCCACACGCATTTCGGACCAACCCTTCTAAGATCCGAGTTCTTCCGTGGCCTACCCGCAAGACTCGACATTTATTTAGGGATCGCTTCACGATTCAAATACAAAATACCTAGAATCAATATTTCGTTTCGACAATTTTTTTTCGGCTAGTTTTTGACCAGAAAAGGACGCACAAGTACTACAGCAATTCAAGCACACTGATCACGAAATTACATTTACCTGCAATTCTCATCAAAATATCTCATCCCGGGCTAACTGACGATAGGCTCCTTGCCTTGAACAGACTTGAATGCTAGTACAGATCGCTCGCTGATAAGTGGGATTTGTGGAAACCACTTTTCCGACGATTCATGACTACTTCGACACAGGAATCATGGGAAAGTATAAGACCATCATGTCGGCGGGGTTACAGGCTACATCTCGGATCGAGCTGTGATCGAGGAATCAGTTGTAGAGTTGTATTCATGTGTTATTTGTTGGTGTCAAAATCTTTGAAGACAGTCTCGTCTACGTAAGAGCACACATGCTAAAAATACAAAAAACAGTCTGATCGACGGCAACGATGGAAAAGAACATCCGGCATTCGGCCTTACTGTAGCCAGCTATATGCGACGGCGCACCATTCGAGTCAACATAGTCCTTACGTCCAACTTCTGTTCTGGTGGGGTCCCTTCTCTACTACTTCTTCGAAGCCCTTTTTTTATGAATACAATATAAATATTGAGTTATCAAAGTCTCCATTCGAAGTTCTTTCTTGTTCTCCCTAAATCGTAAATCCCTCGCCGTCGCAGGGTCCGCTTTTCTTGTTGGCTGTCTTCATTTCATTCTATCTACGGCATCTTCTGCCGTCACCTTGGCTTCGGCGAGATCCTTCTTGATCAGGTCCCGCCATCTCTCGCTTACCTTGAGCTTCGAACACCATCGCTTTCCTTATCAGATGGCTTTTTGGTCTTCTTAGTACATGCCCGAACCATCGCAGGCGCTGCTCTCTCATCTTCAGTTGAACTGGGGCCGTTTGCATAGCCGTTCTGACGTCTTCATTTCTGACCCGATCCAGCCGCGTCTGGCCACAGGCCTATCTGAGCATCCTCATTCCAGCGGAGTGGAGCTGTTCTTCATGAGATTTACTCACGGGTCAACACTCGCTGCCGTAGAGCATCGTAAGCCTTACCACTGTCCGATACACCTTTCCTTTAAGGGTCCTGGAGCACCGACGGCCGCAGAGGATACCGGTGGACTACCTTCACTTCATTCGTGCCGCATTTATTGAGATTTCAAGGCCTGGTCCACGCTACCATCAGCGACTAGATCACTCCCCAGGTGAAGCAAGTCCTGGACCTTTTCGATGGCTTCCCCGCCACCGTCGACAACTGACTCCGTGCCCCCTCGGAATTGAGGAACTTGGTCTTCTTCACGTTCAGCCAGAGTCCATTCTCAGCCAATAACCTCTGCCAATTCTGGGGTGTGTCCTAGAGTTCCTCCTTACTCTCCGCTATTAGAGCGATGTCATCCGCGTAGAGGATAGTCTTCAGTGGTCCATCCATGAGTTCTTCTGTGATGACGTACATCGTGAGCAGGAAGGGGAACGGGCTCAGAGCTGATCCCTTGTGTACCCCAATTGTGACATATATTGCTCCGGTATATCCGTGTGGGGTGCGTATTCTTGTGGTGGAGCCATCGTACATGTCCTATGTTTGCAAGGTGCTCTCCAGAGGACTTGTCGCGGGAGACGGTCGAAGGCCTTCATCAGATCGAGGGAGGCTAGGTAGCAGGGTTTACGCTTTTCTCGATGCTTCTCCATAACTTGTCTAGCTATGGAGAAAGCGTCTGTTGTAGAACTTTCAGGCGTGGAGTCGAACTGCTTTTGTGGGATTGGGGCCTATTCTCTCAATCTTGCGTCGACCAGCCGGTCGTACAGTTTCATCGTGTCAGCACTCAACCTGATCCCCCGGTAGTTGGATCACTCCATCGCATCCCCCTTCTGTTTGAATATGGGAACGATAGTACTCCTCCGCCACGCATCTGGAATTCTTCCTTCAGCGGTGACTGTGTTCAGAAATGGTATGAGCCACTTTATCCCGTGCTCTCCGAGCGCCTTCCATGCTTCCATCGGTACTGCATCCGGACCAGTTGCCTTCCCAACCTTCATCTTTCCCATTGCTCTACGAATCTCATTCTCTGTACAGAAATTGATGGGGCTAGCCGTTCAATTCTGTTCTTACGGGCGAATTCTTCGTTAGAGAGCCCGTCGATTTCTCCCACCTACGCCTGGCTAGGCTTCCTCAGGATTGCACCCTCGCTGTTCCTTACCACTCCGATGTCCTGAGTGGCGCGGTGACGCGCTTTCGCCGGGCGAAAGACGAACTTCTCCCCTTCTCGACTGTCGAGTTTCTCATACAAGGGGTCCATTTCCGTGTTCTTCGCCTTTGCGGCAGCAGCCTCGGCGAGCCTCTTTTAAGTTCTGTAGGCAGCTAGGTCCTCTGGAGCCCGTGTATTTTGCCAGCGCTTGTGAGCCGATTTCTTCTGCCTCACAGCTCGTTGACTTCATCATTCCAGAACCGTGCTTCCTTGTCACCTCGGACCACCTCGAGCTTCCAACCGCGTCTCCTTTGCACTTCGCAGGATAATATTCACAGCGTTTCTCCAGGTTTGCTGGATCGGCTCTTCTGGATACGGAAGTGTAGCTTCTAGTACCTTCTCTTTGAGGTGCTCTCTCTTTGACAAGATTCGAACCGGTAGCTGTGCTTCCCTGACACCTTGCTATTTATCATTTGAACTACCGATTACCACTTGTCCATGTCTTCTTAATGGCTTCAAATCCATAGCTTCTCACAAGGGAAGGATACTTGGTCGCAGTGGCCATTCAAGATAAGATGTATACTGCCGTAGGTGGTTTCGAACGGTGTTCTCAAATCTGTGTTTCAAATCTGCTAAACGGTTNTCCAACCGCGTCTCCTTTGCACTTCGCAGGATAATATTCACAGCGTTGCTCCAGGTCTGCTGGATCGGCTCTTCTGGATACGGAAGTGTAGCTTCTAGTACCTTCTCTTTGAGGTGCTCTCTCTTTGACAAGACGAACCGGTAGCTGTGCTTCCCTGACACCTTGCTATTTATCATTTGAACTACCGATTACCACTTGTCCATGTCTTCTTAATGGCTTCAAATCCATAGCTTCTCACAAGAGAAGGATACTTGGTCGCAGTGGCCATTCAAGATAAGATGTATACTGCCGTAGGTGGTTTCGAACGGTGTTCTCAAATCTGTGTTTCAAATCTGCTAAACGGTTCTGGGAACGAAGTTATGGGACCAGTTCCTCCCTGTGTTACACCACTGCGATGAACGGATCACCGAGCCGAGCAAAACCCGTGGCCTAGCGGATAGTGTGGTGGACTGGTAGGTATGACATCAGGGTTCGACTCCTTGATGCGTGCGCTCGTTTTGCCTTTCGATAAAATGTGTCATAAACGCTTGCAAAACGTTTTTTGGGCTCAACATCGGACACCTAGGGAGCTAACTCACATTTTAGGATTCCGGGGAATAGTAAACCAATAAAAATTTTTCACTTCAATGACCGAATATATTCGCCTCTCTACCCCGAACAGTTTAGATAGTGTTTCGAAATCTTCGGCGGCTCCCTGCACTTACGGTACACGGCGTCGAATGACTCATCCGACCACAGCCCTCTTTGGGAGGGGTACGGTCCATACATTCTGTCTACTGATACTGTCCGCGCTTTCGAAGCGATGGTAAAGGTTAACAGGCATTGTTGAAGAAAGAGTTGAAAGAATAGAAGAAAAGTACTGAAGAGCAATAGTTTATCGCTTTGGGTGCACTACGATTATCCACTAATTCATAAGGGGGACGTCCGTTTAAGGTGCCCTTCCATGAGGCTAACGTGGTGGGGCGGTGGACATGATACCACGGCTGCACTCAAAACCCTAGATTCGCCTACGACTCGCTTTGAATTGCCCCTATGGGTGCTCATTGTTGATTTGAAGCGTCATCCAGTTCGTGCAATGAGAACCCTATATCAATTTTATGATNAACGAAAGTCTTCCATGAAATGCGATGGCACCACCTTCGGCCAGAATACTTGGTAATATGCTGAAGAGCGTTTGGTACGATGAATCACTTGGACCCATTCTCCTTGAATCCTCTTAAGCCCATTTTGAGCGATTTTTAGAATCCCTCTTTTGTTCGACTAGAGCTCCAACCTTATGGGGCCGGTGAGGCTAAAAAACTTTCCCTGTAATACCTTTCCAGTGTTCCTAAAATGTTAGGTTGGTTTACTGTTCCCCGGAATTCTAAAATGTGAGTTAGCTCCCTAGGTGTCCGATATTGAGCCCAAAACGCATTTTGCAAGCGTTTATAACACATTTTATCGGAAGGCAAAACGAGCGCACGCACCAAGGAGTCGAACCCCGATGTATACCTATCAGTCCACCACACTATCCGCTAGGCCACCATTGCACAGGTAAGGGGTTTGCTCGGCACGGTGATCCGTTCATCGCAGTGGTATAACACAGGGAGGAACTGGTCCCATAACTTCGTTCCCAGAACCGTTTAGCAGATTTGAAACACAGATTTGAGATCACCGTTCGAAACCACCTACGGCAGTATACATCTTATCTTGAATGGCGACTGCGAACGAGTATCCTTCCCTTGTTAGCATTTACACGTACAACTTGATGATTTGGCCACTCATTCGAACTT
>UZAF01018985.1:0-22245 GCA_900617895.1 Haemonchus placei
CGCGCACTGCGGCGTTAAAACAGCAGTTAACAAAAACAACAAGTCAAAACAAGTACTATCATGTAAAGCTTACAGCTTATCGGTTCTGTGCTGATATCGGCCGACCGGCTCAACACGTTGTACGTGTGAGTGCTGATAAGCTATGGCATATAAGCCATTAAGAAGGCGAGGGCAAGCGGGGTCTCGGTAGTGTAAGGGATAAGAGCACGGTCCCCGGAAAGGACAAGTACGGGTTCGAGTCCCGTCCGAGACTGGAGTTTTGCCCACAAATCGCCAACCTTGTGAGACTTTCGCTTCGCGCACTGCGGCGTTAAAACAGCAGTTAACAAAAACATCAAGTCAAAACTCGTAATATAATTACATTTGATCTTGAAGGAACAAAAAGCTGATAACTTAAAGACAAAATTTGTGTTATACTTTTCCCAGTACCTCGGACATGGATCCAATCACCAGATCTCATCGCAAACCAGAACTTGGGCCAGGAATATGGTGCTTGATTTTGCTCCGTTTAGACGCAGGGGCGATTCCACGCCACTCGAGATTACAATATTTTAAATAAGGTATTTATAAGGAGAGTGATGGCAAAAGAAAGAATTTCCAGGTATGACTCATGACAATGAATGCCATTAATCAAAAAAATTTGCAACATCACTGAAATCGACAAATTGACCCTGTTTCAAGGTACTGTTGCTCAATTACTTTCCCAAAAATCAAAGCGAAATACAGTCTGGGGCACTTTTTACGTGATTGGGGCCCTTTAGAGTAGAGCGTTGAGCGTTGAGCGCCGACGCCCTCTTACCAACACCGTCGACCAGCGATAATGCACAGGTGGATGATTTCTTGATTGAGCATTTTGGTTGTTTTACACACTTTATTCCCTTTATGTATATAGGTTTGATATCTTTCTTTGACTACCGAGGATAAACGTGACGGAAGTATGCCATTACGGAAGAGCTCTACGCAGTTCTGCTTGGAAAATAATATGCTCCAACGCAAACCCCGCAAGCGACGGCTCGGATACTGACGCCACGCGGTCCACAAGCGCTCAACGCTCAACGCTTAACGCTCTAGTCTGGAAGCGCCCATGACCCTAGTTCCTCTGTCATGGTGGGTGTGGCACTGCATTACAGCAGCTTTGCCTAATCATTCATTCGTGTCTTTGTAACAGGTAATGCCGGAAAGTGGTTTGTTGCCCATCGACAAACATATGAAGTCAAAGTCCATCAACAACTATGTAAACCTGCCACCCACTGAAAACAAACAACACCGCATTCGATCATCATTAGCACCCATTCAATCTTTCTATTCCAAAGACACACCCTTGCTACAAGCAGGACCTTGAGCACTCAATATCGTCTGTTTCATCTGTGTCACAATGTCTATTTGCTGATCTCCGAAGGAAAAAACTCCCTCATAAGAAGATGAACAAACAACGTCAAAGTTTCTTCTTCTGCAGCCATTGGATGCCACTCCTTTGCTTTGTCACGTCCTTACCCTCCCTCGCAAAGAACACCGTTGAAAGTGCCATTGTTTGAGCTCGTGCTCCTCCTCAGGATGGGGCGCGTTTTTATTGAGCCGTACGCCAATCGAAAACTCCTGGGAACAATAAATCGCCCCCGATGACCCTCAAAAACATCAGCTTAGTGGGGGGCAATGTGAAGTGGTGAAAAAAAAAATGAGTGATTTGCCAAATTACAGAGGGCGCCCCAGATCCCAGAATTACAGGGAGCGAGAAGATTAGTGAGGATGGCTTTGTTCAAGAAAAAAAGTTCGATCAGGATAATGGGATGAACAGCAACCTTCCTGACGGGTATAACCTACAGATGACCCCCAACAGGGAAGCAGGTGAATTGTTAGGGAACGGGGGATTACGGTGATTCCCTGTACAGATAGTCTATCTTTCCTATTCCTTGAAGATCCATCGTGATTCCAATCTCCTTCCCTCCCTTTGCTAAGCAGATCCGGAAATTTTAGAACCTCACTCTGCACTGGCAGGATCCTTAAGGATATGGGAGGTGAATAATCAAGTTTTGGCGATCATAACCGGCACTTAGTGAGTCATTCGCCCATAAAGTGTGTTTAGTCAAGGCCCTACAAAAAATGAATGAAAACGTAAACGGAAAAGCTGATGATGCACAGTTTCCAAAATGGCCCCTTGCAAAAGAAAATGTTCAAACGAAAGCATCCAGTTGACCATGCCTAGCTCAGGGACCGACACATTTGCGACACTGACAATTCACCGCAGAGGAACAGGGATTCAACCGATTCGATTGAAACTTCCAATGGAAGCAAAACGCATGGCGCATCACCCATAACCCACCTGCGCTATTCAACCTACAGATAGTTGGTTGGAAGCCAACTATCTGTAGGTTGAATAGCGCAGGTGGGTGGGTTAAAGGTGAAGAATAGTTGAAGTCTTTCCACTGCTGGAAGATCCTAAAAAGAGGTACTTTCCAGTGCAATTTGTACACTTGTCCTAGGCCCTGGCTTAACGATGTGCGTCTGAATGTTTTAACATCGTCATCATCCGTTAGTGCTGCCACTATGCTCCATCCGTATAGTCAGTGTGTAAAATTCCAAGCCCAGAAAAAAGATGTATAACTTCAGTTGAACGACGTCGAGGAAGAATAGGAATTGGGGAATACGGCCAGGGAAAGAAAGCTGGTCCTACCATGTCGAAGGACCTAGATTGGGGATCACAGTGCCACCAGTATACTTCACCCCAAACGCAGTCTCTTCTCTATCAGAAAGCCTGTACAAGTAGCTCAAGGAGTCAAGGGGGGGGGGGGGGGGGGGGGGGGGGGGGGGCACCAACGATTCATTCGATATAGGATTGAACCAACTTCAGAGAATGTTCTAGCGAAAATTCAAAATCGTCCATTTTCTTACCGGTAAAGAGCCGGCTCAGGTAAAGGTGCTCACGCTAGTTTAGAAAGACTGTCAGGAGCTGATCAGTGTTTTCAGCGAATACACTTCAATTCTGGTGCTGTTCAAGCTCCCAAATGCAGACGGAAAGCTTGACTTAGATCAGTCTCAAGCCAGGAATGATCACTACTTCGACGTTCACCAAAAATTGGGGACGCTCTCGAATGCACATATGGAACCTATTTGTTGGCTTTTATCTACTGGAAATAGAAAGGATAAAAGTGTTCACATATGAAATGACCACGATTATGGATAGAAATTACAGAAATGAAGAAAGAAAATGTATTAAAAGTAGGTATTATCATTATGGACTAAATTGAATGTGCATCAGCAATTTTCAGCCATGCCCGACAAGTCTCGCCCCTCAAAACATTTTGGAAAAGAGGGTTCAGTAGATCCACCTACTCAAGTGTGTCCTAGTCAGTCAAGTCAGTCCTACACTTTCTCCTACAGCTCTTTCAACTTTAATTGTGATCCTATTTCCGATTTCTTTAAGAGGAACCGATACTAAGGATAAAGCAAAAGTACGAAATCTTCGGCGATCGTCAATCCCTTCCTGGGAAGCACCTCAGCATTCGACTTCCACTTAGAATCTTATTGTTAGTGACTTTTGAATGAGTATGTGGTCCATAGAATGAATTGGGAGAGCTTTTTAGGCCCGGGCAAGTATCGATCTTGCATTACGGTTCTGGGGGAGTATCGATCCGGCATTAAGGTTGTAGGGATACTCCATAGAGCCCCATATCAGTTCATGCACCCACTACCTACTGGAAAAAATACTGGAAAGTTACTGGAAAAAAATTAAATATCACAGCAAGAAATCAAGAAAATAGTAAAAATAAAAATGCATCCAGGTGTACCGATAATTTTCCGTACAGGTCGTAGGAGCGGCACACCGTGAAGAAGAGGTGTTCACACCGAACGTTTCGTTCCCTTGCTGTTTTTTTTNTTTTTTTTCATCGGTAATGACATTGCTGACATTTTTTCCTTTTTCCTCACTCACACCTTCTCCTCTGGGTAACAAGTACCAGCTTTTGTTTTGGGTAAAACGCTGACTCCGTGACACAGTATCACATTAAACGCTGTGGCAGTGTGCCATCAAAGTGTGACTTTGCAGTTTTTCCCAATCGGTCTTCCCAATGATTTATTTGACGATAAACTAGTTTCTGTTTCGTGATTCACCGTACCAGTTACTGGTTTTCTGTAACATTAGACACTCGGAAACACTAGAATATCATCATAACGTACATATCTGCCGAGCACGCGTAACTGTACACCATCGAAACGCAAATTAAGGGCTACGGCCGATGATGGCAGCGAATGGCACGAAAAAACTCTTAAACTTTCATGAATCGTGGGAAGCATGCTAGATACTGGTATGAACAATTGTACGATTCATGCCGGGACATTAGGGATTGCAAGTGTTGCGAATATCTCAAAACTCTTTCATAGGAAAGCTAAGAACTTATCAAGGTTCCATGGTAAATGTGCAGTTTCCCCCGCTCCCGATGGGATGCGTCTGACACTCGACTTCGACTCAGAACTGGAGAAGTATTAATTTAATGCCTAGTCGAGCTGCACACTAATTTGGGGACTAGGGGATTTCGGGCTATGTTCCACTTATTTCATCATTTACCAAATTCACACCGAGGTCTGACTGTTGGACCGCTAGTGAGAGCTTTCTTGGATTTGACAAATTTTGATTCGACAAACAGCGCAAGTGGGACACGTTATTCAAATTGCTTAATTCACTATAAAAACATTTTTTGTGATATTACCCCTAGAAGGTTGCCGTTGCAAAGAAGTTCAAAGATTGTGTCAGCTACATGCCACTCCCAAAGGCGGACGAGTTTCATCGGCGTTATAGAGTCTTCACCTTACATAAGGGCACCCGTGTTGAAATTCCAACAACTAGAGCAACCCTTGGCGACAGTGGATAAGAGTTCTTGAAATTTCTAGCTTGATGTAGTCAGCGTTTCACGCGAATGCAACAATTGAGATCTCGTCCGAATATGCTTTCCATGCTGTTTCCCTTTTAAGGGGCCTTATATATGCCAATTCTGGGTTATCCCTGCTGTCCTCAACACGGACCCACTATTATCCATCAACACTTCAGCGTTTCAACTTCAAAGGGTTCTTCAAATTATCCTTCAGTGGTGTGTGCCTTCAAGACAGCGCTGTTTTCCCCACGATGGCTTAATTCCCTCCTGTTTCCAAAAGGTCAAAGTCGATACTCACTTGACATCCCAGAAGGTTGAATTCGGTGTTTACAGAACCGTGAAGGTAGAGTAGTGAATCTGTATGCGTGTTTTACCAGTAACCTTCGCTTTTTCCTTAACTGCGGAGGTCACCATTTATGCTGATTTACTACTTTACCTTCAAACTACAGTAAATACCGAGTTTGACCTTCTGGGAAGAAAGAAGCATTGAATGGAGCCATTCCCGATCTTAGGTTAAGTTTAACAGAGCGTGTAAGTACGATAGTAAATCGAGTCTGCAGATGCGATTTTTACGAGTTCGTTGAATCTGTTTGGTTGTGAGACGAGAAAAAACAACAGAGAAGAAATCCTAGCAAATTAGTCGGGGAAGTTCGACGCGAAATTCAATTACGACCGACTTCCACTATGTGGGATTTCCTCGGCAAATCATTAAATTACTACGACAATCCAATTTTGATGCAAAATCCGGTGTTTGAACGGGAATAGCAATGGAGGGAGAACGCTGAGGTATAGATTGATATCTATGAAGCTGGAGGAAGATGGATCAGCAACAGAGGGATCAAAAATGGCCACTCACACTGATGTGGGCCATGAATGGGAACTCTGCCCGAATCTCAAAAACATTCAACAACAAGAGGTCTTACTACACTGGATGTCATTGTAATATCTTGAACTTAAATCGAGCTCGACAATAAATTGTTCGACTTACATTTTGGTAAACTCACCGCTTCGGAATCCAAAAAGATGCAGGTAGTGATCGGTTCTCAACCCACCAACTCCGACAATAGCGAATTGGCTGAAAGACCAACCAATCGAGCTATTGCTGAGCTTGGCCTTCTCGTAACGCTTTACTATTTACTAATTCGTTTATCAGCATCTTCATTGACAAAGAAGGACGGTGGTGCCGGGATTATCTGAGGTGAAGACACCTCTCGTCAGTGTTTGCGGGTATAGGGCAGCAGGTGCCGCTGTTTGAGGCTTCCTCGGCACGGTGGCACTTGCTCACGATGACCAGCCACGACATTCGTGTCAAGACCCATCATCATTGAGGCTGAGTTTGACACCCCGGTATCAACAAATGACAACGGCAACGGCATTCGCTTCACACCTGCTGATTGCATGCTTTTCCTCCCACGAGTCCGTCACTTGTGAGGTAACCTGCAAGCCCCAAGAATCCACTACGTCGGGTGTTCTACATCTCAATTACGAAGGGAATCAGTACGTTTTTGAATAAGTCCCTCTTTCCTTGCTTTGTGAGCAGCATACACCGACAGCTCTTTTACTTCCTACTTTACTTCAAGGTCTGCAGCTTTAATAAGACCTGTAGCCTTTTTCTATCCATGACGTCCTCAGGGGCGACCTCGATGTCAGCGAGGCTCTAAACACCTCTTCACCTCCTCTTTAGGGCTCCCCGTCTCCCGTGCATGGCGCATCAGAATCCAGTGACCCCTTTCTTACTAGTTAATTCTGTGGTCCTCTTTGAGAAGACAGAAGGTCGCCACCGCCGTTTCTTTTCCCCTCAGTTGGACAGAAGCGATTTCCCTGACCATTACTATGTCGTCATTCGTGGCCATGGCCACGAAGACAATGCGAAATAGTGGTGTTGAGCTCATAACGTCAAGCACTTTACAACTCTTTATAGCTCTCATAGGTGTTTGGAGATTTGGAAGAAGCGCGCAGAAAAAACGGGCGTTCTGGGCAAAGCGATGTCCAGCAGGTGTTTCGGTTGACGAGCGTTGTCGCCCTTTGAGTGACATGTGGACACTTTTTGAGGGTCTTGTGAGGAAATGTTGCACAGCATGTTGTAAAGTGCATACATCATACTCCACGATCCGGTTCACTACGAACCATATTGTTCGTCACGATTAGCGAAAAACTAGGGGAGCACAACAAAGTCGATAGTGGTACGGGAAGGAATCTCCCAGTTTTAGTGAACCCGACTACACGAATTTTTCCAGACCCACCGCCACCGCTATGTCAACAAAACCTATAATGATCTTCGAGAAATTGAATTGACAACGAGTAGGAATGCACGACTATTTGAGACAGGCGCTACAACATAAAATCCTCCATAAAATCCTCCGCCGTTCCTCTCGAAAAAGCGAAAAAGTTGATATTCCTAAAGGTAATTTCACCCGATGCCCCCGAAACGTCGCGGAGAGGTTCTGCCGAAGGGGGGAGGGGCTCAAAAGTTTTCTAAAAAGCAGTCGAAACACTCTCCGGTTAAAAAGTCGTGTTTGTGGTCACCCAGTCCTACCAATAGTTGGGCTAAGCGTGATCTAAAACATTTTTCAACAGCCCCATGTCTCAAAAAGCCTAAACTGATGAAAACTTCGACAAAACTTTTCAAAATTCGCTTTTTTCTCACGAACCTCGTGCTACTGCTAGGGAAGTTTTTGGAGAGCTAGGCCAGAAGACCTTGTCTCGGCCTGTTTTTCACTGAACAACGCTCAAATTTCAAACGCTCGCTTCTGTCCTGAGAGCTTATCGGTTTCGGAAGATCACATGATAACTATATGGTTACTAGATAGAAGAATTCACCAGGCAAAAGATGAACCATAGAAAAATGTTTTGACTTGATCTTTTGTTGACTGCTGTACGCGATCGGAGGTCTCACAGGGTTGGAGTTATGGGCAAAACATCGGCCTCGGATGGCACTCGAACCCGCACTTGTGCTGGCGAGGCACCGAGAGATTATTTCGATGGCAACATGATGTCCAACTGAAAGCGGTTTAGAGAGAGGCTCGATTATGGGTGACAATGTTGCAAGCCTCAGTTTTCAGAATTGGTAAATAGATCCGACCATAGGAGTAGGAGTTGATGGGTTCGGCGACGATACAGTACCTTATGCAGTAAAATCCTATGGAAACTAGAAGCAGCCCCTTTGGAACTTCTATGAGCAGATGCAATTTATGGCTTTGGTCAGTTCAATCTTCGTTAAAATCACGTTAAAGGCACCGTTTACGATAAATTTAGGGTACCCTTTTTTGAAGGGAATTCATAGAACTACTCTATAATAAAGCGATAACAACAAAAAAGCGCAAAAAACGATGAACAAAAAGAAATAGAAAGGATCAAAAAAGAGCTGGAAAGGGGGGTCGGACGAGTTTCACATTGGAAGAACGGCGGTAAAGGGAGTGTTCGGCCGAGTGCACGAAGGCGACGCAATGTCTGCAATAGCAGATAACACAGCCAAGCAGACAACTTCGCTCCAATGCGAAAGTGATGAACGGCAATTAGATTTCGTAGTCAGCCTAGCGAGGGACGGAGGGCGACCGTGGCTCACTCTCCGGCCCCTTATTGTGCCCTATCCAGACCGTTTTCCGACCTCATTCCTGCACAAATGGTATCAGAGAGGGCGTCGAATTCAAACCATGTGCAAATCTCCGGAACCATTTTTTCGTGAACAGTGCCTTTAAGTTTAAAAATTTTGGATTTAGGTGATATAATAACATAACGCGGCTCCCGACGAGCATGAATGGTTGGCTTAGAATGAGTTCATTCTAGACTAGAACGCACACTGAACCTCCTCTCAGGATTATACACATACTACGTCTGATTTTGTGTATCTGAAGGCAATAACTAAAGAAAAAACGGCAGTTCCGCGAAGCCTAAGTATAAGAACTCAGGATGTGAGCCATACACTCGGTTCGGAGCTCGTTAATGTGCATAGCTGCTCGTAAAAATTGTGGACTTAAAAATTCCTCAACTTGCGCCCACAGCTCATATTGCCGTCTAAATCATTTTTCGGTTGCTCGCCTGTCAGCTGATGGATTTTAAAATCAAGCACCATACCTAAATCTGCATCACATTGGTACAGGAGTGAATGGAATGTTCTAAATAATAAAGGGTGAAGGATGAAGTCTTTGGGCGTCAATCAACCCCGCCTGAGGAATGCGCCCCGCACACGACTTTGAATCAGGATCGTAGTGGCGTATTGAATGGGTATGTGGCCTATACAATGGCTTGCGGTGGCCAGCACATGTACAAATCAGTGCTTTTAACCTCTCAGACTCGCCTGATACCAATTAATCGACCCCGGAAGGATGGAAGGTCTAGTTGAATTCGATCCAGGATTCAAACCCCATTCATCACCGCCGCCGTATGAGAATGAATTTGAAAAAAAGCTTTAATATCAACAATAATCTGATGAAAGCTATTTTGAAAGGTATCGATGTAGTGACAGAGGTTAAACATTGTTTCTGATTGTATATTTCATCGCAACCATATAATTGTTCCCAAGTAGTGATAATATGTGGTCATACTATCAACGTTAGCAGTATACCTGAAAATGTTGTAACATCAGGTACTGCAAAGTTTTCCGTCCATTTCCTAGGTCTCCATAGGCTCTGCCTGAGCGTTCTCTATGACCACTCTTTAAAGCAAAAGGACACAACCAGTGTCAACTTCGACAGAGAACCTTTCTATGTGGGCATCCCATCGTGGGTTGGTCGAACGAGGGTACGCAATAGCGATCAACGAGAAAAAATGGCAAGCGCAGGGGAGGTGACCATATGGCCCTTATTTGCACTTCAGATTGCGTTCTACTAGATGGTTCTGAGCTCTACTAATAAAGGAAAATATCAAAGACGAATCAGCCGATTCCAAGTGCCCTATTTTTGATAAGCAGAACTTGTAGGGGCTAAGGAATGAACCATATATTGCCGAACATGTCACTCATAATAGCCCATCTTATTTCATGGACGCCTTTGAAGGAGAAAAGACTAGATGGGCAACGACCCGGTGCCGAAGTATGTACATGCCTTGTGGTGCGATGCTCTGTAGCTGAGTGTGACCCTGCTGACACCATTTCTGAAGGCGTTTGGTAGTTCTCGACCATTTAGTCTTTTTATAGAAACAACTTGGTTACTGGTGGTCAGATCAGGTGAAGGTGAATAGCGTGGAACGTGGAGTAGAAGTGAACTTACAGACGATTCCTGCAGCAACGGTGATTATCAATGGAGTATAGAGTTGGCTGAGATCCGTTTCCGGCAACCGAACCAATTTTTCATCATGTTCACGAATATGTATCACTCTGGATTCACGCTGAAACTTTCCTGTGGCTGACTAAGAACTCAAACATATCAGCGAATTACATAGGATATGTGTGACAGACGTAAGCCTTCCTATGTAATTAGTGCGCACGTTGTTATCGATTTTACGCGCGCGCAAAAGATACCCATTTACCACTAGTGACGGTGATTGGAAGTATGACTGCCCGTGCCGTTTAGAAGCGGTGAGAACGAAAACGATGAATAAAAGCCAACTAACTTTTGCGATACATGGCTCGTACTCGCCGGTTTTCTCATTCTTGCACATGTCTCTATACGGTTTGAATGGTGCTCGTATGGAAGGCGTACCGCAGGGGCATGGATTGAAACATGGAACGTATTTCACATACACCTATAAAAGTATCGCCATAAGGACTTCTTAGTTGCAGCACGGATGCAAGCTGCTTTTTCATGTCTCCAATATATAAGGCTGGTGAATTCACGCCGTCTAGGCAGTCCAGCCTATACATCCTAACTCTCAATAACAACGCAAATTCAGTCCGCTTCTATAAAATGGAGAGCGATCGTGCAGTCTTAATCAGTCAGCAGAGATGAGCAGTAAGAGGTATGTCATCTCACGTTCTTTCCATCCTTAGATCTCCTTATTTACTCCTTGATTCTAGTACTCAAAAGGGTGCTTTTGTATCAATCTGACCTTTCTGTCATCAGTCCACGTGAAACAACCTGGACCTTCTTTGTACATCATATTGTAGGCATCTTCAAGCAACTGCTGATACATTCCTAGATTTTTTGGAGCGCTGTTTTTACCCTGCTCTATTAGCCGTGCCAAATCTAAGCAAATAGGGCTGAAAAAGTAATTTTTCAGAATTCTATTAACTCTGTTTTTTTAATACGTCTCCTTCTCACCGAACTCGCGTTTATACTCGGCAGATTCGCAGCCGACGACTTGCAAGTGAAGCAAACAAAGCGTATAATCGTGAAATTCCAATGGGATGCAGTGCAGAGGTGGATTCACTAGCTTCATCGCATCCTACTTATAACACAACATGGACGAAAAGAGTACGAAAAGGATCAGAAGTCAGGCCTCGATTTAGTTCATAAGGAATACTTGAAACGAAATGTCGTTAACTGTGTGTCATCAGGTCCCAGTGTAAATTTTTCGCTCAGTCAACGGAAAATTCGTGCAACCGAAGGATTTCACGTGACATCTGTTGCAAAGTTGTGACACTTGTCATGAGGGCAAAATTTGTGCCCTGATCTCAAAATACAAGTTTCTCATCCCTACGTCATCCACTGCAAAGAGAGCTAGAAGTGGCTACTTGACACGCGACTGCAAGCTGCAAGTTCGCCGAGTATAAACAGGATCCGAAAGTGATTGTATGAACGGAGTTTTTACAAATGATACTGTGAGAATCTTTTCATACCTGTGCAGCAAACGTCCACCACCATCGACGAACAGATTCAGGCCAGGCTTGCCATTGAATGTACGTCTTTTTGTAAGCTCTTCATAATAGAACAACTGCACTAGCAAACCAGGAGAAGGTTCTGATTTCTGTAAGACTTCAACTTGAGGGAGAAGAAGTGAACTTGGACATGATGATCTTACTTTCTTCTTTCCCTTTCCTTTCTCAGCAAGAATCTTTTGTATATATTCAGCGTTACGCTCGAACAAGGCTGACATAGCCTGAAAAAAATTCTCGGAGGGTCACGGAACGTATTCAAGTAGGACCGATCCCTTGTGATTTACGGGCAGAAGACACAAATATTCTCAAGAGTAAGAGATAATGAAGAACAAAGTGGTCCTTACATCCACTTGATAATTTTACTGGAACATTTCGTGGGTTTGTTTACGAGATGGGGTGTGCGAGAAGGTCTGGTCGAGATGGTCACTTCGAAAGTGTCATATCACTGCTGTAGTCTAGAAATGCGGCGAATTCAGTCTTCACAACGAATCACAGAGGCGAGCCGATGTGAAGCTTTTCCCCATTTTTTCTTCAAAGCGACCCTACTAAAACTTCCCGGACAGTATTGAGCGCTAAACCGCACTTCCCGGGCTAGTCTTGCACGGCGTGAAATTTATACGAAATCATTTGCATTTGGGCCTTTTGCCGATTTGACAAAACAGCTGTGATGTGTCTGAGCGATTCTTTTGAATCTTACCTCCGTCCATTTCAAACATAATCGTTGTTCACGTGTTGTCACTTTGTGACCAAAATAAAACAGGCGTTTAGTGGGACTGTCAGAAGATTGATTTGGCCAGCATCTGGAAAGTGAAGGAGGAAACCTCCTACAATTTGCGAAAGAAATCAAGTTAAAAGGCATCGAGTTAAAAATTCCATATCGAAGCCATCCAGAACGTCATAAAAGATAATTTCTCCCTCTCCTGCAGAGTTATTCCCTAGGTAGCCATCGCAACGCACTAACGCGTGGGCACACCGCACAAATCCAATTATTTCAACCTCACGATTGCTGACACAAAGGTGAAGTCCATTTCAACCTCTATAACTCTGCCCATCAAACTTTAGGTCTTTCCAAACTGGTCCGCTTGCTTCGTGGCAAACTCCGCCCATCGAACCCCGCCCACTTTGAACAATCGTCTTACTGAATATTTCTGCTAGACTTTTGTAGAGGAAGTAAGTGGGTTAGCGGCAACACTCTACAATGGACAGTATGAGCACTATGAGAGCTCTGAGCAGTTCCCCCTGTTTTTCTCATTCTGATGGGGAATACAAGCCTACAGAACACCATAAAACTAAAGCGGCGCTACGCGGAACTCGCGATTTTCGAATCACTGATCCATCTTCTATTCAAAGTAATTGGAATAACTGGTAATAATGAATGTTCTCAGTCGCGAGGAGCTCCGAAAAAAAGGTGGTGTGAAGGGGTTAAGAGAGACATCACGAAAGTCATGGTATATACAGATAGAGGAGATGCTATTGATAGAATGAAATGGGGGCGGCTGACTAAGACAACGGACCCTGGGGCGACAAACAATATTCTGGAACATACATACTTTATAGAGTTGTCTTCGCAGGCAGTAAAACACGGCTTCCACGGCTTGTCCACACCTTGGCGTCCAGCCAGAAACTGTATACGTTGAAAGTCCCTGTACTGGCTGCCGTACTTATGTATATCGTCGGCACTGAAAGAAAACAAATGCACTAAAAGAATACACTTTTCTACCTTGCAGTAATTTATTTATGTATATTCGAGATAGATCCACAAACTACTCAAACATGAGAAATGAAGAGAAGTGAACAAGAACGTTTTTGAAAGTGATGGAAGCAAAAAAGGAAGAGACAGTCAGAAAGGCGGGGAGAAATACCAGAATCCTAAGGTGGAAGCACGATAATGAAGCAGACATGCCATCAGAGATAGGCAGCTGACGACTAGCAGGTAAGAAGCGAAATATTCAGGCAGATAGGGAAGCTGTATGAAGGTAGTGAGGGCAGAAGTCGAACAACTCTTTTTTGGCCAAACTCGGAGGAAGCTCAACCCAAAGTTCGGTTTCTGGAAGTAGATTAGCTATTTTTGGTTCTCCTTCCTAAATTCCTCCCGTGCTAATATAGGGCTCACTACTCCCTGAAAGGTACTGCGAACCCGACCAGTCAGTAACTGAGGCTGCGACTGGTGTCGTTTACCTCGCATGACCCATGTATCTCATCACCCCTTGTATAATATGGTGGACACACCACTCTCGAAAGCCCAGCATGTATGGGAGAATTTTCCCAAAAGCCTGGGATCGTGTTTAATTCGCCTAGATCCCACTAAGGGTTGACAGGAAGGAAGAGGACGTTGGAGGTCAACTTTTGAACGTTGACGCGACATTTCAACCTTGCCTACTGTTCCAAAAAACACGGCCTATTCTCCCTATTGATGTTACACGACTCATCGAACTTACCTGTCTTCGGGGAATGTCAGCGAACTGTCTTTGATCGGAGTCCATGGTCCAGCAATCAAAGTGCGAAGTCCTGTTTGATGGCACCTTACAAAAAATGATTCAAATCGCTCACAAATACTCCTGTTAGGAGGTTATTCGAAAAAGTGAAGAAGAAACCGAAATTCCCACAATATTGGGGAGTTGTTAGCGGAACTTGGGCCCTAAACGGGACTCAAATCCGTACTTGCCCACAATTCTCCCATTTTGTGAGACTATGGGACGATATAACAGTAATTAGCAAGAACAGCAAATAAACTGAATTTTATCTCAAATGTGAACATCAAGTTAAAACTGAATTTTATCTCAAGTGTAAATATAATAGTAAAACATAGGTGAAGGCTTTCACCAGTGATTCATTGATCCATTGATTTGTCTCAGGAGATAGTAATTTTTGTGATGATTAATAACGACCGGTTTATTAACTCACTTCTTCCGGGTGACAATAGCATTTCCGACCAGTCGGGCTTGAGTGAGATGCCTTGTTGTAAGAGCTATTGAATAGAGGGGTGTTGCTTGCCCTACAGAATCAATCACATCAGGAACGTCTAGCACATCCATCAGATCTAAAAAGGAAGACTCCATCATGTTACTTCGGTTGAGCGCTCCCTCTTACCGTAACGGGCATTCTTTCTTTTGAGGTCTTCGTCCTTGATATTCCGCAGAATGTGGGGATCCACTGGTGCAACGGGACCGCTGTCAAGCAGATATGGTGCCTGGTAGTAGGGGAAGAAAGCTTTCGCCAAACAGAGCTTCTTTATGTCAGTCACACATGTGTGGAAACATGGGGCTCGTTCAGTCTGAATGTTTGAACTTTTACAGAAGTGTAAGGAAAATAAGGTGATGTCTAGATTTAGATTTATGCCCGGAAATTTAGTCTCTGGGTCAGCACGTGCCTGCCGTTTTTGCTGCCACTAACCTTATTCCCCTCCTGATAGAAACACCATGGTCCAAATCGGTGATTGTCCGGATTCCTACAGTGGTTTTCATGCTGTGACAACGATGTCGCAAACACCTTCAGTGTGGTGTAGTCAACAGATGGCGACGAAAAGCTGGAGAAACTCTTCAAAGGAAATTTCACTGGCGCTTCATCCCATCGTATGCATTGCTTGCCGCTGAAATTGTGCGTTGGCTTCATTTCATATCGAGTTATATTAGGAAAAATTCAAACATTCGTCCAATTATAAAATCAGCACTAATAAACCTCGTTTTGAAATTATAACTACAACTATTTTAGTTACAGCGAATCCTTACTTGAAAGTGAGGGACTGCCTCCCTCGATACCATGCCATACGGTCCTTTGACGGTCTGCATGTGAAACGATGGTCATTGCCGAATATTTTGGTGGAAGTCAACTCTTTCAGCCCATTTTTCTCCCTGCAAAAAAAATCGCAACACCAACTTGGGAACCTGCCGATGACTACTCAGACTACAACATGTTTCAGTACCACTCTGGGTAACATTATAGCCCAAGAACTGAAAAACGATGCCCTAAATTTTTTCATTAGCAATGGAAAAGTGAAGAAATGGCTGATGGAGCATGACGTGCACTTCCCTAAAAGTAACCTTCACGACGAATTCGTCTTACAGCTTCGGAGCCCTGCCTCCTTATCCTACATGGATCGTACATCCCTACGGGTAAGACGCTGAAGACTGAGATCGGAGTTATATTGAATACTCTCTTAGAACACGGAATAATCCTACTTACCTGAGGCACATGCCAAGCCTAAATCGTTGCTCATCACTCGGCGACAAGATATCCTTGTTGAGACAGCCTGCTTTGTCTAGACCCGGTGCATCTAGCTTATCACGGCATTCCGCGTTGCAGTGGAACTGCGGAACATTCAGAATCCATCCCTCGTTCTCCTCCTTAGAACCTGAAGAAACTCATTTAGAACGTTTCCATCTGAAGCAAACCAAAGCCCTAGAACTAGTTCGCCAAAAAGACTGTCTACTGCTAAAGCGCTTTCGGACCAGTCACTTCGCCAACTCCACGCATCTTTTCGAAATAGCCGAGTTCTGTACGAAGGAAGACGAAACGCTAGCTTTGACTCACAAACCCCGCCTCCACGGAGACTACGCCCCCTAACCTATACTGCGCGAGTGGGCCAATACGATGGATCAGGAATTATATACCACTTTCGATGCGATGCCAAATCTCAAACCAACAGATAGGTTCGAGAACAAGCTTCAAAGATGCCTCAGGAGACCAATACTTGAGATCATGTTAATAACCGTCTGATTTCTCCGTCTTTCAACTCCCTTCATTGCCTTTACGGTCACATTTGGCGAATATTCTCATTTAGTTGGTCGAATATCCCAGAGCAATGATCGTTGACCTCATAAGCATAGAATATTGTGATAGAATGAGAGGTTTTCAGAAACCTAGCATCTGACAGTAGGTAAACTCTGAAAGCGGGCAGCTTAGAGTGTGATGATCGATGTGAAAGAAATGATGCAGCGATGAAAGAAACAGGAACTGAGCTTGTTTCTCCTCTTTTGCTAAAAAACCATGAGACAATCCATCTCCATCGAATTTCTGGTATCTTTCGAAGGCAGTTTCTGTATTCTGCAGTGCTCCTGAAGGTTTAGAGGAAAAATATACAGAACAGCGATGAGGGCTACGACTCCCCTCCACAGCGAGTGCAGGCCTGTAGGCAAGAATCCTGAGAGGCAACTTTATTCAGGTGACAGGAGACTGTGTTGGAATAAGTAAACCTCGACGGAGTAGGAGAAGGAGAAGACCAGCATATAAAATATATTTCTAGTGCTAAGATGTTATTAAAGTACGAGCTTTCTGATGTAATCTTATCTCACCATTGATATCGACATAACTGATAAGGGAACCCATATAAATCTATCGAGGATTGATAATGTTCACTTCCCACCGTCTTGCTCCAAGGTATGAACATCTTCTATTGGGAGCAGTTCCCTCTGAAAACTGACTTTTTTCCATAAGATGTAAAGAAGGGATGACTTTGTCCCCCTTACATTTCCCAGTCGAAAAGAGAGGAATGAGATTTCAGCTCAGTGGCTGTTTCCATTGAAGGTTTCGGTACTGAAGGATGCTTTTACCCATAATCTTCGTTTAGGATGACTTTCACCGCATATCCCTACATACTAGTTGTTTGTTACTAACCGCAAACATTGTGCTGTGAGGAGAGATACTGTGAGTTCTAGTACATTGTTTCTTACTTACAGGGGTCGTGTTTATAACTGTTTTCAGATGGGAAAGGCCTCTACCAGACCGGACCTGAGTTAATTCAGTCATATCGTATGGACGAATATTCTATAGAGAAGCTTGACACAAGTCGAAACCCGGGCTAACTAACATAAACTTACTCAGTTTCAATTACGGTTTTAATTAATAAAAGTTAAAAGGCGTATTTGTGAAGTTTTTGGAAGAGTGAGGTCCTCCCACCACCGATGACAGACCTAAGGATTGAAAAGATCGTAAGCAGCGATTCCATTCCAAAGGAGATTGGGATGAATTCACGGTTTTTGAATACCCTGAGCAAGCGCACGGAGTCTGAACAAGTTTCTAAACCGCAATCGACTTTCCAGGGCGGAAAGCATGAACTTGGATATGGTCATCATCTGGCGCTTTGAAGGCACAGGCCACGGTAGAAACGGTTTCTGAGAACTATGCATCTGATGAATCTGTTGCGTTCTAGTATACCACAGGTGGCGCTGTCAGATCGGTGAACGGTCTGGTAGATCGTTCTGAGGATTCAGAGATTTTATGGGTTGAATGTCATACACATAGCGGACTGGAATGTGGACCTACGTGCGTCCGAGGATGCGCGCGGCAAATTGCGTGGCGAAGTTCGTAACGACTTGGACGACTTCAGCGCCTATCATTGGGGCCCAAATTCGAAGTAGAGTAGATCCGGAGGATCATCTGACTCTGCTAAACTACTCTACTTTGAGTTTGGACCCTGAAAGTTGGCATCAGAGTCGTACGAATAGTCAAGAATTCGTCGCGCAAGTTGCCGCGCGCGGAGTGTGGTGCGTTAGGAACGAAATGGTCGCGCCGCGGTGAGAAGGGCGTCGCGCGCGAAGGAATGTAGTAGGATGCAGCAGTAGATAAGAAATACAAGAGCAAAAGTACTAATAGTAGAATTATGCATAAAATAACGATCGCATATCGATTAAGCTGTATGAAGAACGCTAGAGATGTAATAACTGCGAATGAGTGGTTCGCGACAGCCGCGTGCGGCAAACCGATTACCCAAAATCGTTCCCAACCCCCGTCTCCCCCGCGCGCGTCCTCGTACGCACGCAGTACACCTCCCCCATAGCAGACGAGTTCCAGCGGTGTTCCAGCGACTGTACTATCTCAAGGAACTCCCATGTTGGAAGATCAAACAACTTGTCATGACCTATGGCGACAGCAGGAAACAGTTTCAGACAATTTTGGTTCGATGAAGCCAGCTCCTAGCGCGATTGCAACAAATGAAATCTCGTCCGAATACCCCTTCCATGCCATTTCTTTCATGGTAACGCGTGAGAAAAGTAGAGTTTAAAGGCACTGTTGACAAAAAAGTAAGGATACCCTTTTTTTGACGGTAATGGGTAGAACTACTTCAGAATAAAGCGATAACAACGAAAAAGCGCAAAAAAACGAGCAACAAAAAGTATTACAAAGGGACAAAAAAAGTGCTAGAAAGTGGGGTTGGACATCTTTCACATTGGAAAACGGCGGTTATGGAGTGTTCGGACGAGTGCACGAAGGCGACGCAATGTGTTGTCTGCAATAGCAGACATCACATTGCGTCTCTGGCAATTTGCCAACCAGCTTATCGACTTTTCACCAGCTTCGCTCCAGTGCGAACGTGTTGAAGGACAACTTGAACACGTAGTCAGCCTAACGAGGGGCGGAGGCATCGCGTCCCCCACTGTTCCTGGCCTTATTGTGCCCTATCCAGCCCTTTTCCGACCTAATTCCTGCACAAATGTTATCAGAGGGGGCTCAGAATTCTAACCATGTGCATATCTTCGAAACCATTTAGTCGTTAACAGTGCCTTTAAGAGCTTTCCACGAATAAACTGATAGTGCGATTGCAAGGGAGCTTCTTGAGACAAAGTTGTTAAGGAAAACCATCGGAATGGAGGCACTGTCGATAAAAGATATATAAAACATTTGAAAAATCGAACAGAAGAAATAATACATATTAGCCCGGGGAGAACTCAGCTGGAAAGGGTCCACGCTTTAGGCCTTTCATAGTTTGGCATCAATCGTCGAGCGTTAACCTTCCGTAGGCCGCGTCAGCCATTGGAGCACATTATTTTGCAAGCTAACTTGTGCAGAGCTATTTTCTAACGATGTATACAAGTAAGAAGGAAAGAGTAGCAATGGGAAAAGAAACGGAAACACAGAAAAATCGAAAGCAAACCACGTTGAAGCAAGGGTGACCAATGAAAACAGGAAGAAAATGTGGAAATTATCAAAATACTGTGAAAAGCCAAACCAAATGAGAATTATCAAGCCACCAATGCCAAAAAACAGAATAATTTCTTCTACAAAAAGTGCGGAGTTGTACAGGTGAACGTAAGGTTCGGAAAAGTCATTCAATACCATCGGCGACGGGTCCATGAAGGATATCGATTGACGACCGACGCCGTAAAAAGCATGGCAGCGGTTGGGCGCATTCAGACTTCAACGAAGCAACCGGCGACCGACCGACCGACGGGGCGCTGACCACGAGTTGACAACGCAGGACACCGATGGTTCCCGCGCCCTCACGAGTCACGCGGCCTTGAACGCAGTCTGTCCAGCATTAACAGCCCGTGGCCAGCCAGCCATCGGTCAGTCGGTCGGTCGTTGAAGTCTGAAAGCAGTCGTCGACGCCAAGCTACGAAAGCGTCCCCCTGGACCAATCCCTCACTGGGAAGCCCTCTCAAACTACGTTTTAACTGAACATCCCTTTTTGGCATCCTAATTAAACGGATAGAACTCTCACCAAAAACTAATAGCCATGGTATGAGAAGTAATCGATACATCCAGATAAACCGATGTAGCTGACTTCACCAACGAAAATGAGTGTTTCAACATTTCGAATGAAAGTTAAGCAGAACGGAAAAGTCGGAAATTCTACAGATTACGCTAACAACACAGTTCTAGATACATGCAGAACACCTGAAGAGGAGGATGACTTTCCATGGAAAAGCCATCATGGACGAGAACATTTGAATTGCCTTCCTGGTTGTCATGGGTCAGAATAGCGGCCGTGGAGCAGAAATGTGGTGAAGTATAGGTATAAGTATTTCGCGTAGTCAACTGAAGAATAGACAGATCGGGGCGATCACTGGCTTTGGCCTGCACAATATTAGGCTATCGAGGGTTAAGAATGGATCCAGTTCTGAAATGGCGATTCCTGTCCCGAATGAGAGTGGAATATCCCAAAACACTGGCGGGGCAGTGCTGGTTGCTGTAGGACTGTAGCCGCTAGGCGCACTATTCTCCGGGGTACAGGAACCTCTCCCGAATCCACGTGGCCAACTGCATTGGTTCCACGGCGACTACCGTATATTTCCCCTGTGGATTCAAAATTTTCTCTTCATAGCGCGCGACACGCCGTTTGGGGATATGATATCACACCCACTCCCATATTGGTGTTGACAGGCTTTTTCCAAGAACACCTGGGGGCTATTTGATCAGTTGAGCGGGGCTGTAGGAAAAACGAAAATGTAACGGGACGCGTGTTTCCCTGAGCGAAGAAAAATTCTCAGAACGGTCAATTTCCTCTCATGATTTTGAGCAGAATGACTGTTCTCTGGCGATGGAAGGCAACTGTTGACAAGTGAGGTGCAACGTGGGTAAACCATTATATATTCTCGACCAGTAAAGCCTCCCACGATGATTTTCAGAGCGACTAACCCAGTTCAACATAAACATCACCCATCACTTTGGAAAATCGTTGCAGATCTTTCTGGTTTGTCCATAGGCGTGGGCATAGCCAGAAAATTCTCTCTGAAGGTGGCAATTATGGAAATTAAGATCGTTGGACTTCGAAACGTATGGAGATACACGGATAAGCCACGATCTCAGACACATGGCCTGTTCGTATACTTCATGACAGTTATTAGCAACTGCAACTCTTCGTACTCGAAATTCCGTGGTGGATTCCACAGAATCTTCTTCCCGAACATTCAAGCTCGAAATCGGGAAAACACAATTTGCCCTTGTAAGCTGTGGGGCACTCTACAGAGGAAGGTAAGATAGAAAATAGAGGGTAACAAATTGAAGTACTGCCAGAAGGTTGGCTTGTGGATTGTAGGTTTTTGAACGAAATCCATTCTTGAAATCGAGCTTTTCAATTTTGAGCCCGGGACAACATCGAACGGAGCCGAACGTGAGAATCGAATGGGAGGTGAAAAACAAAGGTGCTTCCATATAGGTACACTCTAAAGTCCGCTCTTTAGCGGTTAAGAAAACGGAGACGGATCGCGAAATGCACCAACGTATGAGGCACTCAAAGGGAAGCATGTAAATTACATTTTTTATAATGTATTTGTTTAATAGGTAGAACTCATCCCCATGTTTCATCAGCCAAGTAAATACGCGACGTCACTGAGTGCCAGACTGCCAGATGATAGGTTTCTGTATATAAGTTGTGCCGACATAGGCAAAACATGTTCTCATTTCAACAGCTTCTACATTTACCTTACTCATCCACTACTCATTCCTATATTACAACATCAAAGGTTTCTTCCTGGAAAGATACCCATCATTTCCAGGCATATGGGGGCCGGTTATAGGGAGCCTGCCACCATGCCTTACAATTACTTTTCATATGACTCCACCAATGCATGATGAAATTGGATGCAGAAGATTCTCTTTGTTCAGGATGAAGCTACTTCTGTTCACCTTGTTCACAGTCGCAGTATCTGTCGTTCGAGCCCACGAGCCGCTAGAAGACATCAAGGATGAAGTGATCATGACTTTGCAGGAATCCCCTGAGACGAAGAAATCACTCGAAGAGAGAATCAAGGTTTACGACTCCACTTAATAGTCCTACACATCTGTCCCGTACTGTCGTCAACTTGCATTGGTTCTATTCACACTTTAGAACTTCCAATATGAACAGTGATTTCAGCAAGAGCCGAAAATCGATTTCGTTCAAGTCAAGCCGATTGGAGACGACATAAA
>UZAF01018986.1:0-10792 GCA_900617895.1 Haemonchus placei
AAGATATTTATTTCTAAGAAAAAGAGCAAAAGTTTGAGACTTCCAATCGAAGGCGTAAGCACCGACTTTACCTGAATACCATTTGCACTGCCCTATTAGTCCTGTGTCATATTTCGTGTACAAGAAACTGTCATTTGGTTTTCACAGTGATGCCCTGTTCGTCTCAACTGCTAGAACCCGTACACAATCACTGCAGCTACGATGCGATTGCATTCAACACCATCGTGTATACCACCTGCCGAGCTGCCATTTGTAGATATAAATTTGTAGATATATAATTGTCATCTTGTCATGTATAATCGTGCTTTTGAACTCCAATTAAACTGTAAACTCCGTTGCCGCCGGAGTATCGTCGTCTACGGCGAAGATATTTTTCGGAGAGCAATTATTGATTTTTCTGAACAAGAAAAATAAAAAAAAACGAAAAAACGAGGGACACTCAGGCAAGCCGCGGCACCGAGGATCAAGGAATCCTGAGTGTTTATCAGGAGTATGGCATACAGAAGGAGCTGTCATGCAATACAACACTGGAAAACGGGCTCAAGTTAGGGCTAAAAAAACTCGACACCAATCGTGTTAAGGATCTCAGACGGTGAACCCAGAGAAGGCTTGAAAAGCTGCAGGATGCTCCTTTCGAAAGGGTGGCGACACTGTCATTTTTTTCCGGAAATAGAAAGTGTGGCTCGTTGAAAATTGTGTAAGTAGCTTTTTGAAAAAGTTTCTATCCGAGACAAGGGCAGGTGTAATAGCAGGTGTGAAGGACTTATAAAGCTCACTAGTTCAATCCTTAATAGGGCTAAAACCGTGCTTCACTACGAATATGGCCAAACTCATTGAGGAAATCAGGTTCAAAATTAGGGCGTCATTCGGGAATGACGGACTAGCCTCAAACCAGATTTTTTCAATGAGTCTGACGATATCTGAAAAAGGTGTCAAACTCCAACAACCATTATAACACAAAGTGAAAAGCGGAAATGTTGAAGCCCTAGCACTGACGTCCCTCAAGACCTGTCTAAGCGACCAAAAATATCGGTGAGGGATTCTTGCGGTGAGGATAAACGTGATATTGGATGTCCGTTTTGGAAAATAATTGACAGTCATATCCATGGCATCACTGCAAGCCGGCTGCGTGCCTCGAGCACGAAAGGGATAAATTCTATCTGACGAAGCCATCTGGTCAATTTTAATAAGAGATTATTTCATTATAGCGGATGTTAAGGACATTCAGGTGTGCAGGAAAAAATTGGCTCTACTGCACGGGTCTCCCCGAGCAAATATAGCATTGACTTCCCCATAATAGCAAATGTTAGACTAGAGGAGAAAATCAAGTAGTGAAAGCCGCACCACCTTGAGAAAGAAGATATGTACACATTAGCGTTCGGCTTTCTAGATCTCCGAGGACCGATTCAGCAAACATGTGGAGCACTGTGAACACCATTTCGAACTGTGGACGTTGGATCCGAGAGACAGAGGAGGAATAAGCGTGGCTCCGGATCAACGTAGTCCAGCGGCTTATGGAAAAAAGGCAGGGAAAATCCAACTACAGGCGTTGGCAAAAGACACGTGCGCTCGGAGAACTAGTAGTTTACAGAAGTTGTTGAAGACTAGGCAGTCAAGGCTGCCTTGGAGAAGCCAAAGAATGCGGAACTAGGCGCCTTGTACAAGGAACCTGTTGATGGAGAGGGGGAGAAATTTTGTTTTCTCTGTAAGTAAATACTCAGAATTGAGCTGATTATGATGTTGGCGTAGTGAAGGCCGAAAGGTACGGGACGTTGCCTCGTAACCATGATACCAAGCGTCATTCAATCGGATACTTGTTGTACTTTTCTATTTCTACGAACCCTCCTGCTTCAAACTTGCAGCTCACGCATAATTGCTGGCGTTAAGCAATTGTGATATTTACTTCCAATTTTGGGTCTTGTGCACAGGTGCAGTTACCCGTCTTATGATGCACTCTGAATTTCTGAATTTGCCGTTTTCATATATCATTCATATAAATGTATTTTCCAGATCGAAAACTTTGTCAAGGATCACAAAGAGGCTAGCAAAATCGAAGCGTTCAACAGAAGGATAAAAGACATTGAAAATCAAATGGCATGGAAAGATAGAAATTATGAGCCAGTGATAGCCTACTTCAAAGCTCATAGTTGAATTTTCAATCGTTTAACTTTTGCTCCAATATTTGCTGTATTTCAACCACCATACTCTTATGTTCGTACAAATACGAATAAGAAATGAGTTTATCTTTATGAGATTGAATCAGTAACTTGAATCAGTGACTCTGGACTGCAGGTACCGTACATTTCAGCACTTTTGACGTCTCAAAAAAATTTAGTATACTACTGACTGACCCGAAGGAGATGAGAAGCACGGTTGATTCAGATGAATGCCGATCCGAAACCAGATGTGCATATTCATCGTACTCTTTAGCGCTAGTCCATTTGTCTCTGCTGATGTTGGCAGAGTCTCATATATTTGAATTTGTTACGATTTTATGGTTTAGAACTAATGTCTGGCCAATGTTGTCTGAGCGGTTTCTACCACGTGTGTAGACAAGGTTCAGACTTTTGAGCGATGTCATTACTATCAGTTCGGGTTAGTGGCAGTAGTTGGTTGTAGGTTAGTGGCAGCGCTTCAAACAACCTGAAGTGGCTTCAAGGGCAAACGAGAGTCTCTGATTTTGAACCAAATGCACCATCGTGATTGTCCTTCGCATCACTCCAACCACAGGGTAGGGTTGAACTTTCTTATTGAGGAGCTAGCACTTTATTTAATCTCCGTGTCGCAGTTGGTTTTGTGATAGCATTGAAGGAGATCCATTATAAACAAAGCCGAGAATATTTCGATGTCGCTTTCAACGGCCACACCGCTTGCCATCACACCTTTTCATTTCTGAAATGCTACACACTCACTATTTTGACATTCGGTCTTCTTGAAACCTAGGCATTTCACATAATGATTGGCACTCCTTGCCATACAAGTTTATTATAATAGTTTCGCTTTTTAAGGTCGATGTCGAACAACTTGCCGTCTTCAATTGAAAGCACTAGTCCGGAACCCCTGATATGTGGCTTACCCGACCAAGCACCTAAATGCGCTAAACTGATTGGAACAACTCCCAGGACTTGAACACCGAAAAGATCCCAGACAAGGAATTAGCCACCTGGAACCAATGAACGCCAATGAATTAACTTAATGACTGTACCTGTTGGTTTGTAGGTTTGACAGAAAATTCATAGCTCCTGGCCCCCTAGTTCTGGAGCGTTTGAAATACAGCCAGCAAAATGATAGCGTAGGTCAACGGGGATGTGATAAATATTGAATCATCAAGTAGCAACTGTTAGAGAGCTTCAGAAGGCAAGAGTGATAAAAGCTGATAATTAACCAGGTAGCTCATTTGTGTGTAAGGCAATGGGGCATTGCTGTTTAAGTATGTGATGTAGGGTGTGACTGAATAACAGATAACGGATCACCGGGAAAGACAACAGCTGACGAGGGCTGACCATCAATTTGAAGACCCGTCTGGTTTCCTATCTCTTTGGTGTGCACGGTGTTCTTCGACTTCCCAAAGTATAATAACAATACGTTTCACAAGAATTGATGTTACAGTAGGTTGGCAATAATGATTTGTAAGTGCAGTGATAGGAATTGTTCAAAGCCGGTACAAATGAAGAGGAAATGGTTTGACTTTCTCTCCACCATAGATTACGACAGCTATGCCTCAAGGCCTGCAATTCGATAGAGCTGCGCACTATCTTTGTTTCCATATCATTTGTTAAAAAACCATCCGACCACCAATTATCTGAAAATCTCAACCAATATTTACATCAATATGGATATGGATAAAGACTCTTGATAGTATTACTGCTATAATTCTAAGCTTCATTGGAAGCTTTGGTCGATTAACCTAATTGCTCAACTGCAGAAAAGTTGGTTCATCATTAGTCCCAGTGAAGGGTGGAAACAAATTAATGATGAATTGTAAGTGTCATGATCAATAAGAACACAAAGAGATTCCATGAATGTTAGCGATAAGCATGTGCGTTCCGTGATGAATTTGCAGTAGCCGCCTCAGTAAGGACCCACTTCTAACAATTTTGTGGTCAGAAACAAATTATTTGTTCCGAAAAGAGAAATGGAATGCCATCGCTCATTCTGACTGTCTTTTAAACATGTCATTTATTAGGCTGCTCATCAGGTTTGCCTGTCCTCTCTTGAATAGTGGCTGTAATGTTTGAACTCAAAAGAGGAACTAGATGCTGAGAAACCTGGAAACGGCTCATCGTTACTCCCCAAATTCAAGGTTTGGATCGTTCTGAGAGTTTCACTTCATTGTGACATAGAATCTTGCACTTTCGGCATGTAGCTGATCGCGTTGCGGTAATATCGTGCCATCTGCAGAAACTCAAAGTTTCATCAGACGAAAGCACCGAAAAAAAGTCGTATGACCTTTATTAAAGGCACAGTTCACGATGAAAATAGTTTCTCAGATTTTCCATAGGATTTTCCATAGAATTTGAATCCCCCGCGAATATCATACCTGGCACTATTAGGTTGGAAAACGGCCCAGATAAGGAGTTATAAAGGCTCAAGGATTGGCCCGAGTGTATCCTCGAACGAGTTTCACCGGCATTGTAGAGGCTGCACCGATCACAAGGAGCCCATATAGGGAGTTTAAAGAACTTGTCATGACCGGGCGACAGCGAAAGACAGTTCTGTACTGTTTTGGCTTGATGTTGTCAGCTCTTTGTGCAATTACAATAACTGAAATCTCGTCCGAATGCCCCTTCCATGTTATTTCCGTCATCACAATTTCGTCCAACCCCTATTTTGACTACTTTTGTAAAGCCATATTTTTTCTTGAAATCGGCGAATTCTCGCGCTTTCTTCACAATCGATAAACTATTCTCAATCTATACTTCCGCTGTTCGAATAAAAACGGGTGCCTCAAAATTATCGTGAACAGTGCCTTTAAACCAATACTTTTTATACCTAGAATTCGATGATTTGATGATTTAATGTATGTGATTTATGTAGCGTTTCGTAGTCTACTCGGCTGGTATAAATGCCTCATGTTTTATCAGTCGGAACGTACGGCTTACGCCGGCTTTCCTCCTTCCTGTTAATACAAAATTTTCGAAGGCAAGTTGCGCCGAAACTAAAAATTCGACTTGGTATGGACTGGACTATCGCTCACACTCACTAAACCTCTACCTTTTACCATTGATCATAGCAGTCATCCGTCAAAAACTTAGTTCTCTCCTATACTAGGTCTAGTAGCGTACCAACTTCTTTGAATTGGGCAACCCATTAATCAACTGGGAGCCTCGGATGATACTCGACGACTGATGAGAACATCATTACCAGAAGGTTATATAGTGACTCTTACTACCTTCATGTATGAAAAGAATTGTCCAAGATCCTCACTAATTTCGGGCGGGTAACGTGGCATTGGTATCGGAAGAATGAGAGTATGAGTTCCCATATCAAGTGGCCGGTCTTGAGTTGTAGTCGGCGCATTAAAAGCAATAAAGGAAACAACTTTCGTTCTCCTTGTGTGGTAATAGCCTTGACTAATCCTTACCACTGAACTTATCGTACACTTTTTGTCAACCTACTCTATCATCCCGTCTTGCCTATGGAAGCGCAGCACTTAGAAATATAGAGCCCCCCTGAGGCACCTTACCAGCCATATTAGTTCCTGTCATTATTTGAAATATGGTATCTTAAATCTACTCACATCTCAAACCACACTCTGCTCCGGGTTAGCCATACGTCGTACCATACGAGAACAAAAGTGATGCTGAGCCAACCATCAGTCTTGTTAGTGTCATCAACTAGATACCGACGAAGCCCATATCGCTCCTTGAAGTGTCATGGTTAAGGTTCACTAGAGACATTGCAGACTCGGTGATTCTTGCATTCTGTAGCCGCTTTTCCCTTATCAGCTTTCATCAGTCCTTGTCTTCACTCACATTCGGTTCCTTCACAACCCTCATTACCCACCCATAGGGCAGAGCTTCCAATACTTATGTTGAAGGCACAGTCCACGATAACTTAGAAGGTCCATTTTTCAGTCGAAAAGCGGAAGTATTGCTTGGGATTAGTTCATCGATCGTGTAGAAAGCGCGAGAATTTGCCGATTTCAAGAAAAATATGGCTTTTCAAAAGTAGTCAAAATAGGGGTTGGACGAAATTGTGATGACGGAAATAACATGGAAGGGGTATTCGGACGAGATTTCAGTTCTTGCAATTGCACAAAGAGCTGACTACATCAAGCCAGAACTGTACAGAATGGTCTTTCACTGTCGCTATGGGTCATGATAAGTTGTTTGTACTTCCTACATGGTTCCCCTTGTGATCGGTGTAGCCTCTACAATGCCAGTGAAACTCGTCTACAGTATACACACGGGCCAATCTTTGAGCCTCTATAACTCCCTAGGTAGGCCGTTTCCGACCTATTAGTGCCAGATATGGTATACACGGGTGCTTCAAATTCATCCTGTGGGGCAATCTCAGAAACCATTTTTATCGTGAACTGTGCCTTTAAGGGCGTCACGAATCCTGGGCTCCTCTATGAATCACTTTTTATCACCTACTTTTCGTGCTCCGTTCATACTGCCAGTATCCTTACTGAATTTGAACGCTCTACGTGCAAAACATTCACTTAAACACATATCCACATATCTACACAAACATAAAGACACGGCTACAAACAGCGGACTCACCGAACAAATGCTATATATTAGGATTGTTTGCCTAGTTCTGATTAACGGCTCGGGATCTGTCCAGAGAAATATTGGTGAACCCTAATAGTAAACAATTAAATTTTTTCCAGTAAGCAAATTAGGATGGATATTATGAATGAGTCTGGAACAATACAACTGTCAAGTGAAATCCTATATGATCTCGGAAGTGAGAAAGAATCAAGGAGGAAATGTTCGCATCGTTGGTTTGCAGCTATAATTCTATAGTTGCTTAGAAAACCTTGAAAACAATTTCTCCTTGATTAGACGTGTCCTCTTCATGTCTTTCCTCTACTTTCTGAAGATTTTCCTCGTGGGGTTAACACTTCTGGTCAATTACTTGATGAAATTCCCAGCCTACTACACACATTCAATTGCACCTCGTTCGAGAAAATCAACGAATTCTTTACCACAAAGTGAGAGTTGGTTTGAAACGTCTTAGGCTAGATCCGAAGAAGCCAACTGTGCTTCTCTTAACCGTACTATCACCACAACAGCAGCAGCTCCAATCATTGACTTGACATTGATCCTATTTTGAGTGGCTGCAACTGACGTGACTTGTAATAGATAAGCGAATTCGAAATTACCTGCTATTTTCTTTCTTTTTTACGTCCCTTCCTCTATTATAATTCAAAAGAGTAAGCGAGTTCTTGACAAGTGGGAGTGAAAGCCTTTGATGCTTAGGAGCAGGATCGTATTATATATTCAGTTGTAATAATCAGACAGTTATGAGCAAAGTTTGAACAAGAGGAAAGAATCTCAAAGAAATCGGCAACTGTACAGTGTTCAGCTTATTTCGAGGGAAATAACTAAATAACCCATTTTCTCAAAAGCAATCATTTGGTTTTCAGGTATCTTCCACTAGTTTAGGCTCTCGATGAATCCCCTGGATCTTACTATATGTTATACAGCAAATCTCGACTTTTTACTGGGCAAAATATCGACGAAAGACGAGTTAGATTCCAACGGCTTGATCGAAGCTGAAAAAGATGCAGTGCACATTTCGAATATTGCAGGTGTGTGGATTGTCTTACTCGGAGCGAGCTTTCTCGTGGCCTCACTGAATATGTAAATTTTCGTATTTGCCTTTAGATTGAACAAATTTTCATATTCAACGAGGTCGTGAAGAACAAGAATGAATCACCATTGGGCAATCTTTTGAAAAAACTGCGGTCAATAGGAAAGCTCAGTAAATCTTTGACGAAGTCCTCTGTCAGCTCAAGCATAACGGAAAAGCCTAAGCACTGATATTTTCCTGAAAAGGGCGGAACCGAATAGGGATAAATCACTCATTTTTCTCGCTGCGAACTTCAGTGAATTTGATTCTTGAGTATTAGTTGAGTAAGAGTATCGCGACTAAGTGTCTTGGAAAAATTCAGTGCATCGATGCAAGGGGTATCAGGAAGCGTCGCAAAATTGAGTAAGTAATCAATTTCTCCTGCACTTTATGGGCAATTGTGCAATGCCACATTGCACATCTGCCCATGAAATGACGCTTTCTATTGCGTCCACGATTGTCGTTGAAAGATGAGGAGATGGCTCACTCAAAAGAAGTTGCTCTGCGGTGAAATTGAACAGGCTGTTTTAATTTCTTCGATGCTATAAACTGCCTTTTATTGTTTGTTTATATTTGTGAAAACTTTCGTTATACTTGAAAGCTTTAAGGGAATCAATAGCAACTGTATGACGCTAGGCTATTCTTACAGAAGAATGAGAAATATAATCAATTTCTCAAATTGATCCGGCACTGCTCTTAGAAGAGCCCGTTACCGGGCACAACCAATCCGAAAAGTCCCACACATAGGGCAGAAAGCCTCCTTCATGCACACATTTTTCAACAAGATGAATCGATTTTGGGCATGAGTTTTGGTGCACTCAGTGGGGTGTAGAGATAAATAAACAAGCAAGTGAGGAAAAACTTGTTTTACAGGAACCAAAATGAGAACTGATTTGTTGCGGGTAGAACACAATAGTGTTATGAGTCAATAAAGTCCTGTTACTAAAGAAAAACTCGATCTGTGAGTTACAAGCATCAACAGTGATTTCTTGACTGATATCTCATTACCGTAGGTTTGCACGACCAATAGTGGAGCCAGTTGAAAGTGTCACGTTAACTGCAGAAACCATACCCGAATCGATTCCCTTTGGAATCTTGACGGAGTTGTTTAAACAATTTTCACCCCCTTGACTATTCAAAAAGTAGTTCATGTCGGCAATTACTCAATTCAGTAGCAATATGAACAGCTATGAGAGCAGCAAATGGTTTAATGAATGGCGAAATCAATCATTGTAACTCCGCTCCTTGGCACGTCAGTCAATGATTTGAAACTAATTACAATGCTCTACAGTTGCATGCTCCTAGCATAGTCGCTTTAATGATAGCCTCTAGTGCCCGCAAGAATATAATCAAGTTCATTTTGAGGAAGCCTATTCGATGCCGTCTTATTTTCAAGTAATGTTCATTTATGATCGACTATTCTCAATGAGTGCTCTTAGTAGTAGCTCCAGCAGTGTCCATCGTAGTAGGTCCAGCAGCGGTGCATCAGCCACTAGTAAAGTAAGTAATCTTCCCATTTTCTATTGATCAACGAGCCGAAAAGCTTTCGGGCTTAAATCTTCTACAAGTACCTTGGTGGTACTGCATCCAGATGCATCTATGTTAAGAGCAAGCTTTAAGGGAGAAACCATACAGAGTGGCTGTTTTGTTTGCTGCTCCAAACATTCAGTGATGATTAGCTGTTACAAACTGTGCACCAGACTGCGACGAAGCTCGGAAGCGAGAGGATAGTGGGTAGAAAGGAAAAGATGAACTCCTCGTCACCAATCGTTTCTCCTGACTCGGTCTTTCAATTCTTCTACAAAATCCTGTGACCGTGAAGTGTGAAGTCAATGAGCAATCATCCTACGTTCACACAGTGTTATTACCCATTTTTGTGTGCCAAGGCATAGCTGACAGAAAAAAAACCGATCATGGCGATTTTCATGAAGGGATAGTATGCAGTTTTAGACCTGGTGACTGGGTAGACCTCAAGCACCTATCAGGCTGTGCGAAGGCTTATGGTTGTAGACGACACTGAACAGTTTCTATGAAGTTCTCAGTCACTCGAACGCATGCATTTGGCTTAGTTGATGTGCGGATGCCAACTGCAGCTGCGGACTTTTCACACAAGCAAAACGGTTACACCTATGAGTATAGATCAGCCTAAACCAGCAGAAACAGAAAGTCCATTCCCTGGATCCACTCATGTCTCTAGACAAGTACATGTGATGTTTAGTTCCCGATTTATTCCCCTATCTGCCACCTGGCCGACGTGGGTACTCAGTACTATGTATAAAGCAAAGTACAGGAGATGCAACGGATCTGCTTGACGGTGTTCTTTTACTAGAGGGTTTCTCTTAAGGCTGGCAAGGCAACTAGCGCGAACCCAGGTAGTGGATAGGGGAAAGAATGGCGGACGGAAAGCCATCGGTTCTCATTAAGAGACACAGGTGGATTCAGCGGATAGATCCCCTGCTTTTGCTGCGTTGGGTCCATTCATAACTTCTGTCTCCTTGCATTTCTACCGAAAACTTGCTGGTGCGGTTTGCGTACAGCACACAGGCTCGCGTTTGAGTGACGGGAACGAAATATCGGAGACGATTTGGGGTATGTTCTTGATAGATGAGCCCTCCGTCTATTGGTAGCCTGGCTAGCTAGCCATAGTTCCTCCAGCAGCCACATCGGAAACTGGCAAGTTCCGTGGTAATTCACATGCCATACATAGCACTACTAATGAGCACCATACCCCTGTGAGGGGCTGTTAAAATCTTAGGTCTAAAAGCTTGAGATGGTAATCTTTAAATGCACGAATTATTGAAGGTCTGATAATGGGTTGTGGTCATCGGACTGGCAAGGGAAGGATACTACATAGGTCGCAGTGGCCATTCGAGATGAGATGTATACCCCCGTAGGTGGTTTCGTACGCTGATCTCAAATCTGTATTCCAAATCTGCGAAACGATTCTGGGAACAAAGTTACTGGACCGGGGCCTCCCTGTGTCATACCA